>CAIGRB010153189.1:0-25151 GCA_903798255.1 Fraxinus quadrangulata | reverse complement strand
AAAAAAAAAAAAATCTCAAAAGTTGGGGGGCAAGTGCCCCTAGGTCCGCAGTGGTTTCAATTAAAATATTTTTTTGTGTGCATTAAATTGAGAAAACAAATATTTCTTCATACTTTTGTATTTATTATTTTTTAAAAATATTTTTTGAAAATAGGTTATATTATGTCCCCGGATGGACTTGTTTGACAGAAACTAATATAAGTAATGAGATGTGCTAATTAATAAAATGTTGAAAATAAAATTGTCTAAAAAAATAAAATTTAGGACATAGGGGTTGCAGTAAACAAAGATCGAGGAAATTAAATGAAATTAAAATATGGTGTAACATATAAAAAAAATTAGTGTGAATATAATAATCCATTTCCTTATCCTTTCTTCCCTTTTTGCTCCCAAATTTGCCCATACAATAAGATGAAAAAAAACTGAGTGCGTACAATAGTTGGCTAAAAGGACCATTTGGGCAGGTAAGGCAGATCTAGACGTCTCTACCAAAAAATAAAGAGCAGGGAGATCGCACGAATGGCAAAAGTTAGGAACTATTTGCATCAGCATCCCCTACTTTTTAGTAGAAGAGCTTCAGTAAGCCTCTATTTCGAAAGAATTCATAAGTGATTTATATATCCATTCAAAGTAAATATTAGTTTCAATTATACAATAATAAATATTACTTATTATTATTCACACATTTTATGATAACCAAACACATTTTATGATAACCAATACTATTCATTTTTATAAACCATCTATATATGTGAATAGTAAGAGGAATAGAAATAAATTTCACAAAATGTGTGAATAATTAATGAATAGCAATTATAAATGTATGATTGAAATTAATATTTGATATTTGACTGAATTTATAAATTAATCAAATGGAACCTAATTTATCATGCTTTCTTGTTTTGTGGATCCAATTGTTTCTTTCTTAGACTTATGCCGAACTTGTCTGATAAAGATCCAAACAAAAGCTAAATTCCTAGAAAGCTAGATTTATGCCACGAAAATATCTTTCGAATTAAAACTACCGTAAGTGCGGTTCATTAACAAGTAATAAAGTAAATTTGAGTTTAAGTATCGTCATACAGAGATTGATTTAGTTTAATTTTAATTATTGCGACCTTACCCTAAATATGAATAATATGGTATATTTGTTTGTGACAAATTTATGACTAAAATAATCTACTTATACAATTATGAGTAAATTAACTAAACTAAATGCAAATTGATGTATTTAATAAATGACAGACGCACTAGGATTCTCGAATTCCCATATAATAATCATTTTTAACCATAGTTCTACATTTTAACAACACGATTGTATTTTGACGAATCGATATTCTTATTTTATTTAATCGTCTCTCTCGAGTAATGTCAAACATATTCTCATATATGACCGACTATATTTTTATGACGAATGCGAACATACAAGAATGTATGAATTTTGTGAACACTTAAACATTCACATAGAGTATAGCGGTATATTTCTATTCCATATCGGATCCCATGACAATTTACACCATGTCAAACCTATTTCCTTTCACCACATTCACACAATTACCATGTAAAATAATTATGGAGAAAAAAAATAATATAAATCATTCAATATCCAAAAATGTGTTTTCAATGTCAAATATATAAAACTAAACATTAAAAATTTATATTACATGGTTTATCATTCTCCTACTCAAAGAAAACTAGCCTAACATGTTATAAAAAAGAAAACAAAAGATATATTAAAAAATCGACATCACTCAAATAAATCTTGAATTGAATCTTTGAGTCTAATAATCGATTTTCGTGTTTCTTACTTCTTTCTATACTTCAAAATCTCTTAAAATGTGTTGTAATGCATACTCACCACTTTTGGATGGCCCTAGATCTTTAAATGACATTCCAATATTTGTTTCCTTAAGAGTCGGGATCATATAAGGAAATCATAATTTTTCCTCCGAAAATACACGGTGCTATTGCATAGTACATTTTCATACTATAGCATAGTTCAACCAATTTCAACTCCGAAAGACCCTGCATCACACCATGCGACCGCATGGCTAGAAGAACTATCATATAGCATAGTTCAAGTAGAATTTCATTCTTTGCATTTTGGTTCCGGAACTTCTTTTTTTAGTTTCATGTTCCCTTTTCTCTTTCAAATTTTCATTTATTCTTTCGGGTCATCTTTCGAAATTTTGCACTTTGGTCCCTAAATTTTAATTTTCTTCTATTTTAGTCTTTTTTTTCCTTGTTTCTCCTAAATTCTACCATGTCTATCAATGTTATCCTACAAAATATAATTTATATAGAATTAAGTCATATTTCAATATATTTACCAACAGCTATTCATGTTTTGCTGTATAAATTAGTGTATAAAATGCACTTATCAATTTAGAATCCGTTTGACATGAATTTTGAAAATCCAAAAAGGTTTCCTCTAAAAGTACTTCCAAAATAGGAAGTCTTTTTTCAAAAATTAGTTTTTAAACGAAATTAGAATAGCTTCCTCCAAAAGTTTATCTAAGTAAAAGTTATTTCAAATGGGCCTTAAAATATGGGACACTGTACCTTAAACTATGGGCCTCTCTACCAAATCTTACACCATACCCTGCTAATCGTTTATTTTTTTGCATGTTTACGGTATCACGAATAAATAATAAAGTAATGAGTAAAGTATCGTTCTCATAAGAATTATGTACTCAATCTAGTGTCAATCAGTTTCAACTTTAATCGCATAGCCAATTTTGTTTGAAGATTTTATACTAATTAACTAATTATTCTAGTGAACAAATTATAAAGCTTTTGTAAATTTAGATAAAAAGATTACAAAGACCTCAAATCCTCCTTATTAATCCATTTTAAATTTTTGTTGCAATTCAATAGCCAAATAATAAGTCATCATTCTTGTTGATCAATGTTTCTAAATTAATTAATTGTCTCTCGATAACTACTAAATTTATCATTTCATATGAACTTCCTATATCTTTATAAAAGATGAGAACATGAAAGCATACATTAATAACGATAGAACATCTATAGAAATCATGCAAGAAATAGTAGAATATTTATATTCTCTATCGGACTTTACAATGGTTGTTATAAGTGCAATCTATCATATTGTCTCGATAGCAATATAATTCACAAAACATTCTAACTAGTGGCCAATTAATTGAAAAGCATTAAGTACTATAACAATTATCCAAGAATAAACATATATTAGGTGTCAAATTATTGAACTTTTAATAAAACATCATAACAATAGTTCATCAATATCTTAGTAGTTGGAAACATGGCCTAGCATTTGTAAAATTACGAGAATTCATGTGTAAATTGTAAAAAATCACCAACCAAGAGATCCCGTTTATCCCTAAAGCCGAATGTTCGGAACGAAGCAACATTTCTATCAAAAAGGAAATAAAAAAAGTAGGAATAAGATCAATCCTGAAATCCTGAATCTCTTCAATAGTTTCTTGATGAATCTCTAGTTATGCCTTCTCTCCTTTGCCAAAAAATCAAGTTTGAATCTTCAAAAAAGTGAAATCTTGCAATTGCCTTTTAATTCTCTTAAAATATTGATAAATTGACCTTTTTGTTTTGTTTTGTTTTGCAATAATTGATGAAATCAGATATATGAGAGGTCCCTTCAATGACTGTTTATGTTTTTTTATATATAGAGAGTAAAATTAGATTAAGAATTATGTCCAAATTAGATTCCAAAAGAGTTTCAATCAAATAAGAGAATTTGTGATGTGATCTATGATATAAGGAAAAGTCTGGGCAATGATCCACTGATCATTGAGGAAGGGCTATGACTAGATTGTGAGCGAAGTAGATCAAAGAAGCAATGTGACTACTTGCTCAGGCCACAATGGATGAAACATTGATCATGGCAAGCAAAGAGACAAGTTTCATGTTGGGTATGAGAGATGAAATGAGGTGGAGCAACTTGATTCAAGCAATGGATGGGAAAGCTGAAAGGAACCGCATAGTTGTTCATGGCATGCGGTCACATGCCTCTTTACCGAACCCACAGTGGAGGAGTTTAGAAGGTCTATGCGACCACATAGATTTATACTATTCGGCATCATAGATTTTTCAAATTTTGCACAATCTTCTTTTTTATTTAAAACTCTATTTTGCGATATCTTTCATTATTTTTAAGGCTTAATTCTATTTTTAAGTAGGTTTTATGGGTTCCATATAAATATAACTCATTTCATTCATTGTAAAAATATACAATTATTGACAGATTAATTGTAAGACATTATTGCTTTCTTCTTGTTCTTTGTCCAATTAATTCTGAATTTATTAAGATTATTTCTTGTGATGTTCAAACAAATCGAGTGAAATTCTTGGGTTTTGTAATCACAGGGTCAACATATTGTTGGCGATTGTATTGGTTCATTGGTTCAATATTTTGAATCAATTTTACACATTGATTTTTGACTTTCTTGGGGTTGAATCAATCTTGTATGGGTTTTGTAACTACTAGTGGTATCTGAGTTCGCATAAGTTGGTATCAGAGCAAGGCTTCAAAAATCAAGGTTATATCATTTTTTTTCTTTTTGTTTGAGTATTTTGTTTTTCATTCTTCGTGTTCTTCGTTTTTGAGTCTCCAATCCATAAAATACCAAAAAATAATTAAAAAACTTGTTTGTATTCTAATCTAGCATCCAAATCAATTTTTGTTTCTTTTGCTGGCATCTAGTTGAATTTTCGAGAAAAAAAATTGAAAATTTAAAAAATTGCCAGTAGCATACAATTTCATTTCTTGTGTTTGAAAAATCCAAATTCAAAAGTATCCAATTCAAACTCAAACACTTTCTTAAATTTTGTCATTAGTGTTCAATTCAAAGTGCCAATACCTACTTCTTGAGTCATTCTAGAGTCAGTTTTTCGTACTCAAATCTTCGTTTGAAGCTCTACAAGGATTGAATTTTGATTAAGATCGAATTAGATCTTTGAAGCACTTGCAAGAAGGTATTGAAAGGAAAAGGGCAAGAGTGGTGAGGCTAATTGAGGAAAAAAATAAATTTGAGTAATACACGAGCATATACACATGAGACAAATATTAAATTACATTTGAGATGTCGGATAGAGACGATTTTACTTCAACAAGGAATAATAATCAAGTCAATATGTCGGATGAGGTGATAGTGATACGACGGTTCGAAAGATTATTTGAGAATGTGAAAGGCCGATTGGATAGACAAGATACATTGCTTGCTAATTTGCGTGGAGAACAACCTAAAGAAATTCATAATACAAGGAGACAAGTAAGGTGGGATCATATAATGGATTTTGCTGGTGAATGTGAAGCGAATAATGACATTAATGAGGATGCATTAGTGGATGTCGAATTAGAAAAAATGAGGGATAGAGGAGTTAGTCATGAAAGGAGTGGTAAAGATCTTGTTGGAAATGGTGTTGATAGAAGTATGGGCAATATCAAAATGAAAATTCATTCAATCAGAGAAATGAGTGATCCGAAGGCTTACTTAGAGTGGGAAAAGAAAGTAAAGTTGATATTTGATTGCCACAACTACAAGGAGGAAAAGAAGGTAAAGACTATGGTATTTGAATTTACCAATTATGATATCATTTGGTGGGATCAATTAGTAACATCTAGGGGAAGGATCCGTGAGAGACATATTAATACATGAGAAGAATTGAATGCTATCATGAGGAAGAGGTTCGTACCTAAATATAATTATAGGGAGCTTCATCAAAAATTGCAAAGCCTCTATCAAGGTTCTAGGAGCGTGGAGGATTATCACAAAGAGATGAAGATTGCTATGATTAGAGCCTAATGTTGAGAAGGATATGGAGGCTACCATGGCACGATTTTTTAATGGTTTGAATAGGAAGAGAGTTAATGTGGTAGAGTTGCAACATTTTGCAACATTATGTGGAGTTGGAAGACATGCTACATATAACTATGAAGTTGGAAAGGCAATTGAAGAGGAATGGGACAACTAGATATTCATCGATTTCTTCAAGGTCTAACTCTTTGTGGAAAATGAAGTAGGATAACAATAAAGGTGATGAGGCTATTTCAAAAAGTAAGACTGGGCTACAGAAAGGAAAAGAGAAAGTTGCTAACAAAGCTTCACCCAAGGCGAATTTCCAACCCTCTAGGAATCGGGATATCAAAAATTTTAGGTGCTTGGGAATGAGACACGTGGCTTCTCAATGTCCCAATAAAAGGGTGATGATTTTGTGAAACAATGGAGAAGTTGTGAGTCATAGTGATGGTGAATATGATAACATGCCGGAATTGGAAGATGCTAGTGATGGTAAAAGAGTGGAGTATGCAGTGGGAGAGCTGTTGATTACATATCGGGCTTTTATTGCTCAAATCAAAGTGGATGACTTGAAGCAACAAAAATGATAACATATTTCATACGAGATGCCACGTCGACAATAAGGTATGTACTATGATTATTGATGGGGATAATTGTACCATGTGGCTAGCACTATACTTGTTGAAAAATTGGGATTAACTATGCTAAAACATCCTAGGCCTTACAAGTTGCAATGGTTGAATGAATGTGGAGAGGTCAAGGTGAATAGGAGAGTGCTGGTGAATTTTCCAATTGGGAGGTATCATGAAGAAGTAAAGTGTGATGTAGTGCCTATACATACTGGGTATATCTTATTGAGAAGGTCATGGTAATATGATAGGAAGGTGATTCATGATAGGTGCAATTTTACTAAGGATAAGAAATCTATTGTTCTTGCACCGTTGACACCAAAACAAGTATATGAAGATCAAATCAAACTGAAAAAGTGAGAAAGAAAAAATATTGAGAGAAAAAGAGTGAGATTAATCTTTCACAATAAAAGAGCAAGAGAGAAAATAGTGAGATGACTAATTGTGAGAAATGAAGAGTATTGCCACAAGAGAGTAAAGTGAAAAAAGTCTTATTAGATGAGAGAAAAGTCAAAAGTGAATTTCTTTGCAAAAGAGAGTGAGTTGAAGAGGACAGTAGTTGAGAATCAACCTATGATCTTATTTGTTTATAAGAAATCACTCCTCAACTTTGAGGAATCTAAAACACCCCTCCCTAATTTGGCTACTTCTTTGTTGCAAGAATTCTAAGATGTGTTGTCGGATGACATGCCTAGTGGGCTAACACACATTCAAGGCATTGAACATCAAATTAATTTCGTATATGGAGTTGTCATTCCAAATAGGCTGGCTTATCGAAGTAATCCCCAGGAGACAAAAAGAACTTCAAATGGAAGTGGAAGAATTGATAAGCAAAAGGGTATCTGATGGAGAGTATGAGTTCATGTGCCGTGTCGTGCTACTTGTGCCAAAGAAAGATGGAACCTCTAGGATGTATGTCGACTACGGGGCTATCAATAATATAACGGTAAAGTATCTTCATACTAATATTAGGTTAGATGATATGTTAGATGAATTACATGGATCATACAAGTTTAGTAAAATTGATCTTAAAAGTGGTTATCATCAAATTAAAATAAAGGAAACAGATGAATGAAAAATCGCTTTTAAAACTAGATATGGGTTGTATGAGTGGTTAGTCATGCCATTTGGACTTACTAATGCACCTAACACATTTATGAGATTAATAATACATGTTTTACATGCATTCATAGGTAAATTCGTAGTAGTTTAATTTTATGACATCTTGTTATATAGTAAGGATCTAAATGAACATATAGGGCATTTAAGATGTGTACTTGTGATTTTAAGGTAAGAATAACTTTATACTAACTTTAAAAAGTGCACATTTTGCGTGGAAAAAATATTTTTCTTGATTATGTCATTAGTGCAAAGGATATTGAAGTGGATGATGAGAAAATCAAGGCCATCAAGGAGTGGCAAACACCTAAAAGTATAACTGCGGTAAGAAGCTTTCGTGAGTTAGCCAATTTTTATAGGCGTTTTGTTAAAAAATTTAGCACACTTGCCACTCCACTCACGGAGATTGTAAAGAAAAGTGTAGGATTTCATTGGGGCATCGAACAAGAACATGCTTTTAACACTATTAAACATAGATTCTACGCATCACCAATTTTATCATTATCTAACTTTAACAATATTTTTTGAGATTGAATGTGATGCCTCCTGTATAGGTATTGGAGCTGTTTTAATGCAGGATAAAAGACCAATAGCCTACTTCACGGAAAAACTAAGTGGAGTAGCTCTCAACTATCATACATATGACAAGGAGATGTATGCACTCATTTGAACTTTGAAAACATGGCAGCATTACCTATGACCAAAGGAGTTCGTGATTCACACCGACCATGAGTCCATAAAGCATTTAAGGGGTCAAGGTAAGCTAAACAAGAGACGTGCAAGGTGGTTGAAGTTCTTTGAGACGTTTCTTTATGTTATTCGGTACAAACAAGGTAAAAAAATGTGGTAGCAGATACTTTGTCAAGGAGGTACGTACTTCTAACTTCTTTAGGTGCGAAATTACAAAGATTTGAATACGTTAAGAACATGTATGCTAATGATCTAGATTTTTCTAATATATACAAATCATGTGATAAGGGTGCTATGGATAAATTCTTTAGGCATACTGGGTATTTATTTCGAGAAAATTAGTTATGTGTTCCTAAATATTCAATGAGAGAATTATTAGTATGTGAAACATATAGTGGAGGTCTAATGGGTCATTTTGGGGTTAAGAAGACCCTAGACTGCTAGGTGAACATTTTTATTTGCCAAAGATGAAAGTTGTTGTTGATCGAGTTTGTAGTAGATGCATCACTTGTAAAAAAACTAAATCTAATATTTTACCTCAGGGTTTATGTACGCCATTACGTGTTCCTAGTTAACCTTACATTGATGTGTCTATGGATTTTGTATTAGATTTACCTAGAACTAAGAGATGAAGAGATTCTATATTTGTGATGGTAGATAGATTTAGTAAGATGACACATTTTATTCCATGTCATAAAACTGATGACCTCGTCAATATTGCAGACTTCTTCTTTAAGGAAGTATTGCGCTTACATGGGATTCCTAGAAGTATTGTATCAGATAGGGATGTTAAAGTCATTAGTCACTTTTGGAAGATTTTGTGGCCAAGTTATTGTTTTCTACTACTTGTCACCCACAAAAGGATGGACATACTGAGGTTTTTAATAGGACTAGGATACAAATATTGCACATTATAATCAATAAGAACTTGAAGAGTTGGGATGATTGCTTGTCATTCATAGAATTTGCATATAATAGGGCCACACTTCTTATTCTCTAGTTGAAATTTTTTACGGTTTTAATCAACTAACACCTTTGGATTTAATTCATTTACATGTTGATAAGAGGTATAGCTTAGATGGAAAGAAGAAGGTTGAGTTGGTAAGATCCCTCCATGAGAAGGTATGGGCCAAATTGAGAAGAAAAATGAGCATTATGATTCTCAAGCAAATAAAGGACGAAAACTCGTTATATTTGAACTAGAAGATTAGGTTTGAGTACACTTGAGGAAAAAGTGCTTTCTAAAACAAAGTAAGTCGAAGTTGCAGCCACGGGGAGATGGTCAATTCCAAATTCTTGAAAAGATCAATGTCAATGCCTATAAATTAGATCTTCCTTGTGAGTATAATTTTTTGGCTACATTTAATGTCTCTGATCTTTCTCTCTTTGATGCAGGTACATATTCGAGTTCGAATCCTTTCAAAGAGGAAGGGAATGACGTAATCCATGATACTAAGGAAATTCTAGATAAAGATCAATTGATCCTTGATTAAAGGCCTATGACTAGGTAGCAGAGAAGCGGGTCAAAAAAGCATTGTGACTACTTTCTCGGTCATGGTGGACGAAATATTGATCATGACAAGCAAATGGACAAGTTTAATATTGGATATGGGAGATGAAACGAAGTAGAACAACTTGATTCAAGCAATAGACGAAGTTGCCGCATGCCCCTTTACCGAACCCATAGTGGAGAAGTTCAGAAGGCCTATGCGACTGCATAGTATATTTTCGGTCGTGAATTTTTTAAATTTTTTAAATTTTCTATTTTAGTTAAAACTCTTTTTTGTGATATTTTTTTTGTTATTTTTAAGGCTTAATTCCATTTTTAAGTAAGTTTTATGGGTTCCATATAAATAGGATTCATTCAATTCATAGTAAAAATACACAATTATTACAAGACATTATTGCTTTCTTTTTGTTCTTCATCCAATTAATTCTGAATTTATCAAGATTATTTCTTTGGCATTCAAACAAATCGAGTGAAATTCTTGAGTCTTGTAATCACGGGGTCAACATATTATCGAAGATTGTGTTGATTCATTGGTTTAATATTTTTGAATCAAGCTTAAACATTGATTCTTGACTTTCTTGAGGTTGAATCAATCTTGTATGGGTCTCGTAGCTACTATTGTTACATGGGTTCTCATCAACTTGCCTTTGCATCACATATGAATGTGTCTCTGCACAGTTGTCATTATTTTTATTATATATTTCTCTCTCAATATTCGATTAGGCGATTCAATGTATGTTAGAAAGCTAAATTAAAGGGCTACAATTATTGTAGAAATATCATATTTCCAGTTCGAATATTTACTATGTCTGCATAAAAATCTGGAACATTACTTGCACGATTGAAATTGACTTATGGTGTGACAATCAAGATGCTCTTCATATTGCTTATAATACAATGTTTCATGAACATACTAAGCATATTAAGATTGATGTCATTTTATTCGTGAAAAGATGCAACATAACTTAATCTCTACAAAATATGTGAAAAATGGAGAACGACTAGGAGATATTTTCACAAAAGCTCTACATGGAATTTGGGTTGATTATATTTGTAACAAGTTGGGCATGAGTAATATCTACGCTCCAGCTTGATGGGGAGTGTTGGAAAATATAAATAAATTATATGCTTAACTATAGAGATTACTCCTATAGGATTCCTAATTAGTACATTTTCCTAATATAGTGTTCTCAATATATATATATATTTATGTGTGTGTGTGTGTCGTTCATATGAATATAATCAAGACATTATTTTCTTTCTTTATTTTAGAAAGATTTCACTAATTGCAAGTCAATACTTCAAAAAATAAGGGTTCTCCAATTTATTTATTTATTTTTTATTTTTTTATGATTGCTTCAACCTCTAAAAATCAACTAGGCTAATATGTATGTATCGTTCATATGAATATAATCAAGACATTATTTTCTTTCTCTATTTCAGAAAGATTTCACTAATTGCAAATCAATACTTCAAAAAATAAGGGTTCTCCAATTTATTATTATTATTTTTTTATGATTGCTTCAACCTCTAAAAATTAACTAGGCTAATAATCTCTTATCAAAATCTAATTATCTCAAATAAGTGCTTGGGCTTAATCAAGTTATGTTGTGCGTCTTTTATTTCATGTACCTCTTTTTTCAAATTTTCTATGTGTATTATATTTCATGCACAAGCTTGATTCCTTTTAAGTTTCTTTTTGGGATTTTCAATAATTGTCCTCATTGGGATATTTTCGGGTAGCTTCACAACATGACAATATTTTCCATTTATGCAATGATTAGTATAATGTCCCTCATTAACAAAAAAATCGACCTCTAACATAAGATTTTTACCTAATTTTCTTCTCATTGGTCTTAGGTAATCCACACAAGAATTTACACTCATGGAATCCTCATTCATATCAATATTTTTCTACAATAGTTCAATCACCCCCAAACTATTCTAAATTTGGTCTAAGGATATGTATATTGTAGTAATTTTTGGATTTAGCATCTAAATTCTACTATATCAACTTATCAAACATATGAATCAACTTATTACTTCACAATGCTAAACTTAATTTACTTGTGCAAACAGTATCAAGTTTTACATGGATAAAAATTAAGTATCTAAATATATAACTTATTCACAGTTCATAAATCAATACATAATTCCCCATACATTCTTCATTAACAGCAAGACTACCTAATCCACACAAGCACAAAATAAATTAGAATTTTTTTTTTGAAATTTTTAAATTTTTTCTCATATGAGCAATAAAGCAGTGAAAATACACAATCACAAAAAGTTAATAAAATTAAAAACTAAATATATTTTTCACATTCAAATTTAAATTAGATATTGTCCTCAATACCTTAAAATATAATGTAACATATAAATGGACGTAAAAGAAATAAAGAATGCACTCCCCAAATTCTTATCCAATATTTTAGGTAGCTTGTTGGATCGATTCATTCAATTCTTTAACTTGTTAAGTTGCCTCGCGATTGATATCCCGGCACATTTGAAAAATGGAAGAAAATACCAATATGAAAGTCAAGAAATATTATAAAAGTTGCAATGTGGTGTATTGATAACCATTTTTTTGTACCACATGTTGTTTTTAATTTTTTGACTCAATATTTTTTTTTATCTAGGCTTGATGTAGACACGATGACCCTTTTATTGAAACAAAAACATACCTAAAACTAATGCAACCTAAAAAACTACTTGCAATGCAAATTTATAAAGCATAAAGCGCTTAATTTAAAATCTTTAGCTAGATTTTGTAGAGAAGTTAATCATGATGGTTCAAAGTCGACTTCATTGACAAAGCAATTAATAGAATGTTCTACATGCCAACCTCTCTCAGTTCACCATACTTGATGGGCTTCTTATTCATCCTCAGAGTTTCCAGTGATTCTATCAACTCCCTTTTTATGTTGGCACTTTACATGCTCTTTCACTTCTTCCTTCTTGACTTTTCGACTTTTCTCTTCATGGGATGGTTTCTCAATAGTGGCATAGATATGGAATTTCTCTTGCTCGTCATCTACTCTTATGGCCAGCTCGTCTGTTTCAAAGTCTATAATAGCTCGACTTGTGGATAGAAAAGATCGACCTAAGATTAGTAGTAATGCATCCTAGCATTCTTCTATGTTTAAGACAACGAATCCTACTGAGAATATGAATTTGTTCACTTTAAAAAGAAAGTTATCAACCATTCCTCAAGGGTATTTGATGATCTGTCTTTTATTTGAAGGGAGATTGTTGTGTCAATTAACTTTTTCGAACCTAATTTCCTATAAATAAAAATATGCGTTAAATTTATACTTTCTCCAGAATCACATAAACAATTAAAAGTAGAAGTATTTCCTATTGAACACAATATTTTGAGACTCCCTGAATCTTTCAGTTTATGAGGTAGTTTTTCTTGTACATTAGCACTACATTCTTCATTCAGTGAGATGGTCTCAAATTCAGTGAGCTTTCTTTTCTTTTATAAGATCTCTTCTAAAAACTTTACATAGCTTAGTACCTAAGACATGACTTCAAGTAACGAGGTGTTGAACTGAATTTTCCTCAATATATCCAAGAACCTTGTAAATTGTTTTTCAACTTTTTTATTCTACAGTCTTTGAGGAAATGAGGCAAGAGGTAAATCTATTTCGATAGGAATGTTTACCTTAACTTGTAGACTATATGCATTTTGATCTGGAACTATTTGTCCTGACTATTCAGACCGATCCACGTGCTCCTCTTTTGTGATATGTACATTTTCATTCAATACTACCTGTCTTTTTGTTGTGATTTCTGGAAGTTGAAACCCATTGTACATAGTAATTGCTTGAATTGTTTTTCCTTCTGGCCTTTTTCAAAGCTTTTGAAGGAATGGGGTAGGTGGCACATACTTTCGTGTAACTGGAACAAATTTGATTGGTGGAGTGTCAACCTTATTGTTACCATTATCTATTGTTTCGGACTTGTCCCAATGTTACTTGGCCAGGTCCCTGATTGTCTTTCCAAAATTGTTTTGGCTACTTTCCTATCTGATTTCCCAAATTCTGTATTGTAGTCCCTTGAATTAAAGATTGCATGTATTGGAATAGGGATTATTCCATTGTCTCTGAAAATTCTGCATGTAATTTACATCATCAACTGATTGAACAAATGAACTTCCTACATTACAATTCACACTTTCATGGTTCATCTACAATCGTTGAATCTTGGCCTAGCTGCTTGAACTGCATTTAGTGTTTGATTTGTTGTCATGCCATTTACCATTTTAGCTAGTGATGCTAGCTGTGATGAAATTGTAGTTAGTGTGTCAACCTCATGCTTCACCACGGTTTTCTTTCCATCTGATCTTTATATTGGACATAGTACACTGGGGTGTGCCAAATTCTCGATGATTTGATACACTTAATCTGTTGTCTTTTTTATTTTATTTTTTGTAATTGACCCATCACATGCAAAGTCAACATTAGCTCTGTTTGTTGGACTCAACATGATGTAGAAGTACTGGACATGAAACAATTTCTGCAAAGTTGTGGACATTGTCGAAGATGCTTTCTGTGTATTTTCCATCCTTGTAATAGCACTCCACATCAAGTTGAGAGAATGTAGTGATTTCATCCTTTAACTTGGCAATCTTCTTTAATAGGAGGTATTTCTTCAATAATTTCTAGCTCATACTGTCCCAAGTAGTGATGCTGTAAGGTGGGAATATGTCCAACAATTTCCTAGTTAAATCTCTCAAAGTGTATGGAAAGAAATACAGGCAAATTGCATAACTGAAAACCACTGGATAGTCAATTGTTACATACATGTCCAAAAACCTCAATATACGAGCACTTCGATTGTCCATTGGTCTCCCAAAGAATTGCAATACATTCTGGAACATGTTTATTACGTACGTCCTCAAGTAAAAATTAACTTTCCCAAATGTTGAATCTGCTTACTACCACTGGCGAAACCATCTATTCTCTCATCAATCTCTCATTCTCATTACCCACAGCTACAACCAGATGTGTTGAATTGACATTCAACTCAGTGGCCACTTTATTTTATATATTTTTTGTCATTGATTATGCTTGCTATTTTTGGTGTGCTTCTATATGTTCTTTCCTTCTCAACCTAAATGTTCATTTAATTTTCCAATCAAATGGAGTAAGATCATCTTATATCGTAATAAGATCCTGAAAAGAAATACAGAAAACATTGTAATTTTTTCTAATATAAATTTAAAAACTAAGAAAGCAATAAAAATTCAAATTAAAGTTATAATAGATGAACTAATTAAATGCAATAGTCTCGACAAACTTGCTAAAAACTTGATCGTTTGATTTCTTGCAAGTGTACAATATCGTGAATAAGTAATAAAGTAATGAGTAGAGCATCATTCCCACGATGACTACGTACTCATTCTAGTGTTAATCAATTTCAATTTTAATCGAATATCCAATTTTATTTGAAGATTCTATACTAATTAACTAATTAAACTAATTATTTAAGTGAGCAAATTATGAGACTTCTATGTAAATTTAGATGAGAAGGTTACTAAAACCTCGAATCCCCCTTATTAATTTATTTTAAAATTTTAAAGCAAATCAATAGCAAGAGAATACGTATACGATCTTGTCGATCAATGTTCCAAAGTTAATTAATAGTCTCTCTTGATAATTATTAAATCTATCTTCTCATATAATATCTTCTCATATAACCTTCCTATATTTCTATAAAAGATGCAAACATAAAAGAATGCATTAAAATGTTAGAATATCTATAGAAATCAAGTAAAACACATAAGTATATCTCTATCCCCTATCGAATTTTACAATGGTTGTTATAAGTGCAATTCATAAGATTGTCTCTCTCAATTCACAAAACAAACAATTAGCGGCCAATTAATTGAAAAGTATTAAGTTCTATAACAATCATCCAAGAATAAACATATATTTAGCGTCAAATTATTGAATGTTTATTAAAACATCATAACAAGAGTTCATCAATGTCTCACTAGTTGGAAATCTTGTCTTGCATTGCAAAATTACGATAAGTCATGTGTAAATTATAAAACATCACCCAAATTAAGATCAATCTTAAATATCTTCAATGGTTTCTTGATGAATCTCCAGTTATGCATTCTCTTCTTTGTCCAAAAATCAAGGTTGAATCTTTAAAAAATTGAAATCTTGCAATTGCGTCTTAATTCTCTCAAAAGATTGATAAATTGGCCTACATTTCTTGTAATAACGGATGAAATATGATGTATGAGAGCTCCTTTCAATGTCTATCCATGTCTTGTATATATAGAGGGTGAAGTTGGGTCAAGAATTAATTCCAAATTGAATTCCAAAAGAGTTTCAATCAAATATAGGAATTTACCTTCACGTCGAGCATGATTATGTCTCTGCATAGTCGTCATTATTTTTATCATATCGTTCTCTTTCGATATTCGATTGAGGCAATTCAAAGTATGTTAGAAAGCTTATTTAAAAGGGTAACAATTATTGTAGGAATAGCATATTTTCAATTTGAATGTTTACTATATCAAAAATGGTTCTCAATCTTCGGATAAAAATCTGGATCATAACTTGTGCTGTTAGAAATTGATTTGTGAAAATATTTTGATCATATTTCACTCTTTTTTTTTAAATTCTAATTGCATCCAATTGACTTTTAAAAATCTCCAATTATCATTTTGTGGTCCAAATCAACCATTGAATATTTGTAATTTCGTCCCCTAACTTTGGATTTCACCTTTTTCGCTCTTTTTCTTTCAATTTCACTTATATTTTCAAGTTTTACCTAACAAACGAAATATATAAAAAATGAGGCCATAATTAATCAAAAGAACTGCTAAATGTTTATATTTATAGGCCCTGATGAGTGCACAAAATAAACTTATCGCTTGCATTTTAAGTTTCATCTTCAAAACTTAGGTCCTAGTTATTATTTTTCAGTACAGCTCAGTAACAAAAATTGGCAACTGGAAAGCTCGAGGATCACCAGGATCAGTCACATGATGCCTCATAACATTCCTCGTCCCTATGAGTACCATCATATGGAATGTGAGAGGTATAACTAGTCTAGCTACTCGCTGGCGCCTGAAGAGACTTATACAGCTTCATCAAGTTTTTCTTTTGGTTATACTAAAGCCTTTTGTTCTTCAGCATAGATGTACCTATATTCGACAATATGTGTACTTTGATACAAGAGTTCAGAATGAGTCGAACAAGATTTTTTTTTTGTTTTTGGAATATGGAGACCAATGTTACTATTATTAATAATCATCCCCAATGCCTTTACGTTAGAGTTGAGGATCTGAGACCAGCGCATCCCATCTATCTGACTCCAGTCTATGCTTCATGTGATGCTACTATCAAGAGGGATTTGTGAGCATGTCTTCACCATATTTCCCTCGATATGGACGACCCTTGGCTAGTTGGGAGAGGCTTTAACATCATTACACATGATGGTGAGTGCACTGATCATAATACTCATGATCGAGACACTACAGCTTTCTCTAATATGATGTTAGACTGCGGTTTGGAGGACGCTGGTTTCCTTGGGAATCGATATACTTGGACCAATGGCCGAGTCAGGAAGAGACTAGATAGGGTACTCATTAATTCTACAGCTGCAGCATTATGTCGACAACTTACAGTAAGGCACTTGAATCAGATTTTATCTGATCATTCGCCTTTACTACTTCAATGGATTTCTGATGATGATTTGGTGCCTGGACCTTTCAGATTCCTCAACATGTGGACCAAGCATCATGACTTTTCAGCCATTGTCTATTAGAAATGGTCACTCTCTACTCAGCTTGTGGGAATGGCTGCTCTCCAGGAGAAGTTCTTCAGGTTAAAATAGGGACTGCGTTGGTGGAATCGACATGTGTTCGGTAATATTTTCTAGCTAGCAAGGGATGTTGAGGATAGGGTTGACGAGGCGGAGACATTATATGATAGAGACCCTATACCAGAGCATCGCAGCTTCCTACATCATGCTCAATCAATTTTGAACCAGACTTTATCTATTGAGGATTTTTTGAAACAAAAGCCCAGTTCACGTTGGGTATGTGATGGGGATCACAATACTTGATACTTTCATGCGATGGTTCAGGGACAGCGTAACAGGCCACGTATTATGTCCATTAGGACAAAGACATGAAAAGTCTTAGCTACTCCTGTTGACATTCAGACTTTGGTTATTACATTCTAGTAGGATCTTTTATCTGCTCTTCTACAAACTTTGGACCCCATTCATTCTAATATCATCCCCAAACTTTTGACAGATGATGATAATTTAGCACTAAACCGCCTCCATTTGATTCATGAGGTACAAGAGATAGTTTTCAGTATAGATGCTGACAGTGTTACTGGCCCAAATGGGTTCTCATCCCTTTTCTTTCAACATTGTTGGGACATCATTCAGGAAGACGTATATAGAGCTATCTTGGACTTTTTTGACAGCGGCCATCTTCTATGGGGTTTTGTTGCTATTACTATTGTATAAGCTACCCAAGAGGGCCGATGCTTGAAGATAGACTAACTTCAGACCCATCAGTTTATGCACAGTGTTCAATAAACTTATTATGAAGCTTTTGAACACTCGATTGAGTACTCGACTGCCATGCATTATCTCTCCACCATAGAGTGGATTTATCCCTAATCGCCTGATTGGAGATAATGTATTGTTAGCTTAGGAGATTCTCTATACTTTGGATGCTAAAATACAAGGGGGTAACACTATATTGAAGCTAGACATGACTAAAGCATACGATCGCATGGGCTGGGGCTTCATTTATTCTATATTGGAAGCATTTGGATTTTATCAAATCTAGATCGACAAGATCGACGGTGCATCTCGGAGTGTTATTTTTATGTACTCATAAACGGTTGCCCATGTATTTTTTCCCTCCTTATGAGGGCTTAGATAGGGTAATTCCATTTTGCCATATTATTTATCATAGCCGCATATTACTTCTCATGTCTGCTCCCTCAGAGGTATCAGAAGTATCCAATTATGTGCTATCGGCATGGAGATAGTACTATTGTCTCACACCTTTCATTTGCTAATGATATGATCATATGTGTCAGTGGCTGGAAATAATCTATCAGGAGCGTTCTTGACTATCTGGAACATTACGAAGGGGTTTCTAGTCAGCTGGTGAATACAGACAAGAGCGAACATATTTTACCCAGACGGGCATGTATTAGTTATATTAGATGATTGGAGATTTTGATTGGATTTCAACACCGCAATAGGTCAGAAAACTTGAGAGTATCTTTATGCTATTCCTATGGATTCCAAGGAACAAGAGTGACGGTAACATTGGCAGAGTTGGAAGAAGATTTTCTTTCCTACTGATGAGGGTGGTCTAGGCTTTAGGAGATTACAGGATGTGGTGGACACTTTTTCCATGAAGCTTTGGTGGTTGTTCCATTCTCAGAGATCATTTCGTGCACAATTTTTACTAGGTAAGTATTGTATGGGGACACATCATTTACTTGTAGTAATTCTTTACTCATCTTCTCCTACCTGGAAGATGTTGAAATTAGTTAGGTCCCGAACATAGCCACATATTGCATGGCACCTTGGAGTAGGTCAGATATTTTTTTGGCATGATTTTTGGATGGGCGACACCATGTTGGCCTCCATATTTCCACATCGGAAACACACATCTGTGATGGTACATGATTTTTTTCATGATATTGGGGTAGGATATTGGACATTTTATTACAGGTTCTCCCTCCTTTTATGATGGAGCAAATAAGGGCTATACTTTTATGTGCAGATGCTCTGGATCGCATTGTTTGGAGAGATACATCGAATGGTAGCTTTGCTACCAAGTCTGCATGGCAGCTCGTACATTCGAGACGCCAATATCAGGATTCATATCAATTGTTGTGGAGCTTTATTTTGCCCATCACTGTCTCATTTCTCTGTTGAAGACTATGGCACGACCTCATTCTAGTAGATGTGGTTATTTAGAGGAAGATTGAATGTCAATTAGCTTCTTACTGCCAGTGTTGTTTCGAGATCGAGACTATCAGTCATATTTTCACTGGCAGTAACATCTCCAATTAGGTATGGCAACATTTTGGGAACATCTTTCAGATACCTATGAGTTCATGAGAAAGAGTTAGATAGAGGTTCAAGAAATGGAGGTATTCTGGACAGTATGTTCGTTGTGAACACATTTACATCATTCCTCTACTGGAATTTTGTTTCTATGGACCGAGAGAAATGATGCAAAGCATAGGGAGATCCGCATGGTGGCCAAACGTATTATATGGAAGGTCTATCGCATGATCTATTTCCTTTTTATCGAAGGACTGTTTCGAGTTGTGCATTGGAGATGGGATCCGATACTTGCACCCATCTTTGGTATTCTTTGATTCTCCCTCCCCATCTCTTCATGTTCTGGTTTGGTGGTGCACTCCATCAGTTGGATCTATCAATATCAATACTGATGGATGAGTTAGGATGGTATTGGGAGTGAGAGATGTATCATCAGGGATCATGCAGGACACTGTATCAGAGCTTTTTCAACTTCATAGAGACTGTGCATGATATTAAAGGCAGAGCTCAAGGCTATTCTTGATGGGATTCTACTAGATAGAGGACTCAATCTTTCAGACATTTGGATTGAGTCAGATTCTATTGCAGTTATTCACTGTATCACTAGAGGATGATGACCATGGGCTATTTATGGCATACTCAGACAGATCACAAATATCTTATCATTCAACAGAGAAACATTTTCCCATATTTACAGAGAGGAAAATCAGATTGCAGATGCTATTGCAGCAGAAGGTTTGGATCATCGACGATATCAAATATATGGAGCAGCTGACATACCACGATATATTAGGACACTCATACAGATTGATAGACATGGACTGCCAGCATTAGAGTATGATTTCTTTATTTTTTTATTCTTATTTTTATCTTTACTTGCAATAGTTTTGTAACGCCCCAAATTCGAAGCGTTAAAAGTCTTCTTAATTTGAGCTCTTTAATGTCAACTAAAAATAATAAAATTTTAACAAACACTATGAAATTCATATACGTACATCAGTTAAAAATTTGGGCTCACGTCGATAATGTTCGAAGCACGAAATCAATTTTCAACTATGCTGGACAGAAATTTTCGAACTAACTCGTAGCAGTCTACTAAAATGGACATAACTCCATCCCTAAATAATATTTTAAGGTAATTTCAAAGGCCACTGTTAGAAGACTCGTAGATCTTTCGAACCCAACTAATTTCACTCAAAAATATGCATCGTAGCCTAAGTTAAACCATTTTTAAATAGGTAGACAGAATCTGAGATTCAATACAGCAATCAACTGATTTCACTCAAAAATATGCATTGTAGCCTAAGTTATACCATTTTTAAATAGGTAGACAGAATCTGAGATTCAATACAGCAATAAATAAAATTCATATGTAGTCACTCAATCGTTTCTAAATTATAGTCGACATGCAAAGAAAATAATTTAAGCAAAACAGAAAATTAAAGATTTTAAAAGTGTCTTTTAAGTGTTCATAAGAGATTTAAATAAATGAAAATTTTACTAGAAAGTTAAATGCATTCTAAGTCATCGAGCACTTACCACCACTCCATGCCACTGTCATGCCTTCAATTAACCTGTAAATTTTATAGGGATGAGTATCACGAGTAATACTCAGTGCAGTCAGCGACTACATCAGCCTTACCCGGATGGTAGAAGATAGTCCAGTCATAGTCCTTCACTAATTCTAACTACCGTCGCTATCTCATATTCAACTCCTTCTGGATGAAGAAGTATTTGAGACTTTTATGATTGGTATAGATCTCACACTTGCTCCCATATAGGTAGCGGCGTCAAATCTTCAAGGTGTGCACTACCGCTGCGAGTTCAAGGTTATGAGTAGGGTAATTATGTTCATAGTGTTCCAATTGCCTTGAAGCATAAGCTATCACCTTCCCATGTTACATCAAGACACATCATAAACCAAGTTTTGATGCATCACTATAAATTACAAATCCTTTTGAACCATCAAGAATAGTCAACACTGGCGCAGATACTAGCCTATCCATTAACTATTAAAAACTTCGCTCTCATTTCTTTGACTATACAAACTTAGTACCCTTCCGAGTCAACTGTGTCATAGGACTCGCGATCTTGGAAAATCCCTCTATAAATCGTCAATAATAGCCGGCTAAATCTACATAACTCCTCACTTCTCCAACATTTTTAGGTTTTGGCCAGTTGGTCACAGCTTCAACTTTGGATTGATCCATCTCAATTCCTCGTGCTGAAACACTATGGCCTAGAAATCCCACTTGGTCCAACCAAAATTTACATTTCTTGAATTTGGCATATAACTTCTCCTCATGCAGTGTTTCCAAAACTATCCTTAGATGTCCTTTATGTTGATAAGAAGCTCTCAAGTATATCAGTATGTCGTCAATAAACACGATGACACACATGTCTAAATACTGATAGAACACCCTATTCATTAAGTCCATAAACACCGCAGGGACACTCATCAAGCCAAAAGGCATCACCGTAAACTCATAATGGCCATATCGAGTCCTAAATCACGTCTTTGATATATCAACAGACTTAATCTTCAGCTGATGGTAGCCAGACCTTAAATCAATTTTCAAGAATACAGTTGCACCCTTCAACTGATCAAATATATCCTCAATCCTAGGAAGATGATACTTATTCTTAATCGTCAACTTATTTAGTTCACGATAGTCGATGCACATTCTTATTGTACCACATTTCTTCTTTACAAATAGTACAGGAGCTCCCCATGGAGATACACTCGGTCTAATGAACATTTTGTCTAGAAGTTCTTCTAACTGCATCTTCAACTCTCGCGATTCCATTTGGTGCCATTCGGTATGGGGCATTGGACACAGGAGTAGCCCCAGGTACCAGATCTATCATAAATTCCACTTGTCTATCGGGCAGAGTACCCGGTAGATCATCGGGAAACACGTCAGCATACTCACGTACTATTGGCACATCATCTAATACTTTCTCTTGAGATGAGGTACTAATAAGACTGACACAATACCCCTGACAATCAGGCTTCCTCATCATGCTCTCAGTTTTTAAAGCGGTGATGATGTGAGGAAGTGCCTTAATCTTCGATCCATAAAATTTGAACTCCTCTTCTCACGGTCTTCAAAAAATTACCTCATTCTCAAAACATACTATCGTGGCTCGATTTTTACCTAACCAGTCCATTTCTAAAATCATATCAAAATCCTTCATCTCTATAACATACAAGTCAGCCGCTAAAGTCAATCCATCAAAATTTATTTGTACCCCCTTTACTATCCAATCTGTATCAATAATTTCCCCTGATGGCATACTAACCTCTAGTACACTATCACTCCTCTGACATGAAGCATTAATCTTAGCTAGAAATGCATTAGATATGAACGAATGAGNCTGTTGCTCGGGTTTCTTAATCAATGAACATGAGGTACCTACATGACCAGGTTGACCGCACTTATAGCAAACATACTTTCCATACAAACATTCTCCCCTATGAAACTTGTTACACTTAGGACATTGGGGTAGAGAATTGCTCGGTTGGCCTGCATGTGTCTGTTTCTTAAACTGTCCATTATTCTTATCTTGCCACTTTCTTTTTTCGAATTCATTTCGCTGTCCCTTATTTACCAACTTCATTCCTGAGTAAGTCACTATTTGAGCTTTCTTTACCACTGCTCGAAAAGTAGTGAAATCGTGTGAACTCACAATCTGTCTGATCTCTGGGCGCAGACCCCTCTCATAACATTTTGCCTTCATGAGCTCAGTACTTACAAGGTGTGGGGCATATCTGGACAATTACTCAAACTTGCTCTCATACTCAAAAATTTCCATATCTCCCTGTACCAATCTTAAAAATTCTGCCTCCTTACGGTCTTACAGAGCTTGCGGGAAATATTTTTCTGTTAATTCCATCTTGAATTGAGTCCATGTTAGATTACGTTGTTCCTCCTCAATGTGAGTGTGTGATGAGGATTCCCACCAATGTCCTGCTCTTCTGATCAGCATAAACTCGGCACATAATACTTTTTGATTTTTGGACAAGAGATGTGTCGGAAGATCTTCTCAATAGTACGAAACCACTCCTCAGTTGCCAAAGGGTCTTTCCCGCCATCAAAGGTAGGGGACGATACCTACAAAATTGTTCTACCATCGGAATAGCTGGTACAGCCGGGTATGTTGGTGGTGCCTGGAGAACTAGTGGAGCTTGGGGTGCCGAAGGTGTAGCCTGAACAACTAGGGTCTGTTTTAATTCACCGATCTCCCGCCTTAACTCTCTAATTGTCCTCGTTTGCACTATATTCCTATACACCAGAATAATTGCAATCTCACTTAGAGAAATCAACGTTACTAGCACAAAATTGGAATAAGATTTTCAGCTCGACTTCTTTTATTATTATCTCAAAAGAATTCTTCAAGAAGAATACAAAATAATAAAAGAGCGTATGACGCTAATCAATAGAAAAGCAAAGGAATCCTACTAGACATAAATCACTATTAAACATAATAAAATCTACTAAAATTTCACTCTTTTATTCATCATTGCCATCATCACCACTAACCTAGCTTCCATGAACCCTAGGTTTCTTAGAAGGCTGTGCCTCATCGTTGTAAATAGGTGGATATGCATTTTCACGAATGTACATCTCAGTAGGTACAATACCGTCCTCTGGAATCGCAAGTCCAACCAACTACCACTGTTCAATCAGCTACGCACTGAAAGCCTCATAATCAATCTCTCGAGGCAAAGTAGGCATGGCAACTTCCTATAAATAATTATAGATCGAGTAGGCCACCTCTAGCCACTCTTCTGGTAAGGTATCAATAAGAAGACGAATAGCCTGACGATCGGTGACCATATGGCCAAGTCGCTTCACCTCCCTCCACCTTACCAACTTCTCCCAAATGTGCATGCCCATATTGTGTGTTGGATTCCACTGATACTCTTTATATTACCTCACGATCTCATATCGATGAGGCACTAATGAACTCGTCTTCCTACAAGTTTTCTTAATATGTACCATCTATGTCATACCAATTATTCGAAGTCCAATTAATGGGTATCTAATAAGTTTTATTTAATTTTCGAGGACTTAAATAAGCATATAATCTGGTCACGATCTCAAAAGTACTTAGTGCAATAATGATTTCTACAAAAGTATTCAAACTCCAACATATACTGCTATTCATACATACATTTCAAATGTTGTATCTTCAATAAATTTCCTCATGCTCATCACATAATATAAGCATATTTATAAAACTTTCTTTACTAAAAAATCGGCACGGTGCGGCAATGGCGGCACAGTGCTCTAGATCCTTTTAAAAACAATATTGATCACCATTGTA
>CAIGRB010153183.1:64421-123841 GCA_903798255.1 Fraxinus quadrangulata | reverse complement strand
GTTTAAGTAGATTCCCAACAGCATGAATGTTAGGAGCTACACTAGTTGCTACTCCAATGGAGAAAATTTTGAAATTATGATCTTCATAGGGGGAGCCACTCAAGAATCCATCAGCATACATAAAATTGATTGGGAAGCTCATACACCTCACAATATCCAGACCGGACATTCATACTCAGTTCCCTTATTGAGTCAGTATATGGGTCAACCTAGAAAAAAACATCATGAAGCAATAATGAGAGTGCTCAGATATTTAAAAGGTTTACCTGGACAAAGATTGCTATTTCCATCACAAAGTGATTTTAAATTGACTGCATACTACGATGCTGACTGGGGTGGATGTCCAACTACAAGAAGATCAATAACAGGGTATTGAATTTATATTGGTAGTTCACTTATTTCATGGAGAGAAAAGAAACAAACAACTGTTTCAAGGTCTTCTTCAGAGGCAGAATGTCGAGCCATGTCAGCAGTTATATGTGAACTAACTTGGCTTAGATATCTGTTCAAAGATCTTGGAATACTGGTCAAGACACCAACAAACTTGCATTGTGACAACAAGACAGCTTTACACATAACTGCAAATCCAATTTTTCATGAGAGAACTAACACATTGAGATGGATTGTTATGTGGTTCGAGACAAGATCAAGCTTGGTCCGTTAGTTGCAAAATTTACTACATCTCAGACACAGGTTGCTGACATTCACTAAAGCTCTTGGAAAGGCTCCCTTTTATATTCACACGTGAGCAAGTTGGGGACAATCAATATACATGCTCCAACTTGAGGGGGAGTGTTGAAATGTGTAAATGAAATCATAACCGAAAGATTGAGAAGTTCCAAGGATAAGTTTAGTTAGTTTGAATTTAAATTAAGTTAACTATATTTGTGGGATTAGTTCTGTAAATTCTTGTATATAACTTACACATGTAATCCATATACCTTAAGGAAGTTAATCATATTTCTCCTTCGATTCTTTTGAATCTCTCTATAATCACTGTTCTTTTCAACCATCACATGCTAAAAAGGGATTCTTTAACTATCATTTTGTATATTGGTGTACATTCTTCAATGCCCAATTAGTACAAGTTCTATCATTAATTTCTCCTATGTTACATACAATTTCAAACAAATGATGCAATATTTAGAATTCATTATTATTGAATATGAATGAACATTACAATGAGAAAAAGGAAAAGGCTCAACTGGAGAGACGGATTGTAAAGGTTCTCCTTCCTGGATCTTTGTTAATTCCGGAAGTTCATCAATTGTCATCTCAAAATAAGGAATAAATATTATGTGTAATGCTATATTTATTGAAACATGATAAAGTTCATGAACTCCACTTCGTACGAATGCAGAAAAAATTTTAACGATATACTCCTACGACTATACAACATCAGACATTTCTGATCAAATTTTCCTATAGAAATTTCTCAAGAATATCAAAACTAAGGATATACGGATGCAGACTGATGCAAGATTAAGTTGAAACACGATCCCAGAGCTTGAAACCCGATATGATAGAACTAACAGCGAAGGCAAGAAAAGCAATGAACGACATCCCTACCGATGCACTGGCAAGCAATGTGAACTCGTCTTGCCCCCAATTCAATATCCAGTCGTGCACTCGTGTAGCTGCTGAGGATGATGCTGATATTAGAAGATAAGCCAGACTCTGCTAAACATGAATACGAGCATCCTTTTAGAAAAGCATAGTGATAAATCAGACTAGACACTGTAGAGACAACTTGCGTCATGGATTAAACCTTAATCCCTAACTCCGAAAGCAAAATTCTAATTAAAAGAAAACCAGAAAACAAACAAGAACACACAGATTTAGAGTAGTTCACCTCAACTCAATGTGAGTGTTATAGCCACGGGCTGCTAAAGATTTTTTACAATAATCAAGAAGTAGTTCCACACCTCTTTAGTTCCTAAGCAAAATTCTAATTAAAAGAAAACCAGAAAACAAACAAGAACACACAGATTTAGAGTAGTTCACCTCAACTCAATGTGAGTGTTATAGCCACGGGCTGCTAAAGATTTTTTACAATAATCAAGAAGTAGTTCCACACCTCTTTAGTTCCTATAGCAAATAAATTGGCTGAGGGACTCTCTTCCCTTTTCCCAATTGACACTATAGTAGAAAGAGATCGATTCGCAATTGAGGAAAAAGAAAACACTACAATTAGGCTCCATACAATCCAATAACTTCCAAGTGGGAACGCATGCTTGTGTAACGAGGCCTCAAAGTGAATATAACGAACTAGAACAACTTCATTGTGCCACTTTTAAACCCACAAATAGATTTCTGTATTGTTCAGAAAGAGCATCAGAGAAAATTACTTGCCTGATCCATTGAGAAATCAAAATGGTATGGTAGATAACCAGCGATGACGTGATTTTCCGTGACCAAATTATGGGCCAAACCAACTGCTTGAAATCCAGAATATACGAATCCAATAATGTTCACGCATAGACAATACCTGCATCATAAAACAACAAAAGTAAATAGTTTACTTCGAAATAATTAGGACGTGAACTTGGTAAGATTTTATTCCACTTTCACACATCAGAGTCACAATCCTCAGCATTTGTATAAAAGAACAATTAGAATCAGCTTAATTGTTATGGATTAAACACTTAATTCCATACTACTGAGAGTAGTAAAAACAAGAAATGATTATTGAAAGCAAGAACTAGACTCTATTGACTATTGAGGGCTACACCATCATGACAAAAGGGAACTAAACTATAAAGCTTTGGAGTCAAATGTGTTATAAACGGTTTAAATTATAAATAGATAAAAATGAGGGATGAATAAATGGATAGTACATGTGAATCCCTCAAATATGTAGATAAAAAGTGACACGAGTATTTATAAACAGTTTATAAACACGATTCAAACATAGGCTAAGAAAAAAGTAGCTCCGTACCGAGGCCTTTCATCGGGGGCTTCTGGGTGAAAGCACACTTTTTCACACCTTGTTTGACTTACACTAAAATGTCTATCTCTTTAATCTAGTATTTGTTCTGCAAAAAAAGGGTACTAAAATAGCGAAATTCCTAACATTTTCTTCTATATTTGGGTAAAAAGAAAAGAAAGACAAAAGGACAACGTTTCTGCCACCAAAATTTGTGTCAATAAGTTCAAATGATAGTTAATTTCACGACTACCTCTCTTAACAAGATTCAATCTTTTAAAATGAAAAATCGAGACTGAATAAACATATAGCAAAATATTTCATAATAATAAACAAGAACAAATAAATTGAAAGAGAAATATGAATCCAAAGAAAGAATTCTACCTGTACTCTTTATACCGATCAAATGAATCGCCACTCCACCCTTGAGTTTTATCGGCAGCCATTACAGAAAACGAAATCAAGCACGATGTCACTTCAAACACTCTGAAAAACAATGCTACCTTCTTCATTTTAAACTCCGCCTTTGACCTCTCCAATATCGACTCCGCAGCAGCCCTCGATCGCCGCTCTCCGCCCACCTCGTCCTCCCCACCGTCGCCTCCACCGTACCCCTCCTCCACCTCATCCATTTCTCCCCCAACTTTTCCCACCTTCGTCACTCCGTGCGGTGGTTCATCCCTTACATAATACCGGTTAAGCCCCGATACAGTTGGACCACGAGCACCATCCCGGCCATTCTTTGCCGGAAAATCAAGATTCTCTGACCTGAGCATCCCTTGACTCGCAGGAAAATCAAGATTTTCCGACATGGGCTTTTCAGAATGAGGCCAAGGCTTCCTTCCCTTCCCTCTAACAGCCGGAGAACTCGCCGGTAAATTGGGTTTTCCGGGCGGCGACGGAGAATAGTACGTATCAACAGCAACAATAGCTTTATTACTTCCATTACCATACTTATCATTTTCAACATGAAAATCATCTGAACGAAGCGGTGAGTCATATCGTAGAGGAGAATAAAACTCGACTTGGCTCGTTGTTGAATCAGTATCAGACATTGATGTATGATTATTACTGCTGCTTCTCCAAGATTTCTTGTTATGATCTGAATTTTCCATTAAAATTTTGCTTTGTGACTACTCTCAATAATGTAAGAAGATTATAAAAGGAAAATCAAAGAAGAAGATGAGAAAAAGGAACTTTAAAAGAAAATAAAGTGAAAGATTTTGCTGTATAGTGGCATTGATCATCAAATTCAGAAGATTATTTCATGCAAAAGAATAATAGAACAAGGATTTTATTGTATGCAGTGAGGATCATGGAAATTTTGTGTTCTTGAATAGTAAAATTTTGACACGTAGGCATTGATGTAAACGTGGCGAATAGTGACTCGTTGTCTGTGGGTTCGAGGTTCAAGTTAGATTCTCTGCAAATCATTGAGGAAGTAATATTTATCGATGCGTATAGGATGTCGTATATTCAAAGCATTTTTTCTTATGGTAATTTCAGATTCACACCTAAAGTTTTAAAATTTCAAAAAAGCACCCAATATTTAGATTTTCATGTATTAAAGTCCTCAATTGATAGTTACTCAAACCACTATTCTTTTTCGTAACTAAGCACTTTATTTTAGAAAACAAAGAAAATTTATACTCAGGGTATATAGTAAGCAATAAGAGTAGTCAAATCGTCAACTTACTACATATTAGTTAGTATCATTCTTATTTTCTCAGAGCAACTATTCTATGCTAGCTTAATCGAGCTAAAACAATTAGAAAATACATTAATTTTTAAGTATATTGATCTTACAAGTCATAAGCTGGCATTAAAAAAGAAGTCATATCTAGGTATCAAGAGAAAACTTTGCATATCTAATTCAATATCTTGGTAAGTATAGAAGTAATTAAATTTGGGGTTGTGCTATGGGTACATAATTGTACCCATAGAGCGCCCCCCTATTAATGGGACGCCCGTTGCTATCGGGTCACCCACCAATAGGGGATGGACACCCCTATGAGTACAATTATGTACCCATAGCATTTTTCTTAAATTTGAAGAGATGAAGTTGACCTTACAAGGAGATGACTTTGGCTTCTCAATGGCTCTAAATAATAGTGACATGTAATAAGATGAACTTTGCAACGTTGAATATCAAAATAATAACATTAAAATTTTATACATGGTACCATCAAATCTTATTCAGTATTATTCAAACTTAATGTACCTTATAATATTTTATAAAACAATATTGGACTTTATTGAAGAAGAAAATAAATTAGATATATTCAATATACCAAACATTCATGCTACATGTAAATCACTTTTTACACTTTGTTACGTGACAACACACTATTGGATAGTTTAAAATATCAAACAACTTTTCCTCAAATCCCCCTTTTAACACCACATCAAATGTCATGCCGATGTACACTTGGAGTGTACATTTAACATTTTTGATGTATTAAATATACCCTAACACTATGCTTAGTGCAATGGACTCAACCAGATTGAACAAAATAATTGACATGTTTTATTATTTTCTTCTTGTAATAGCTTCACTATCCATATATGTTGTTCAGGTCGATTAGAAGGTGCAGAAATAATTAGAGCTCAATACCGAAAAGTATGAAAACACATCTCTTAATATATTTAACCGAAAAATCGATTATGCTCATGCGAAAGTATTTACTCATGAAATCTTAGGTGTCAAATTGTGAATTTCATAGTAAAAAAAAGTACATGCATGGCAAAGAAGAGGAAGGCTATATATTTCAAAATTATAGAGGACAAATTGCAATGGTCAAAAACCCGAAGGGTCCTCGAAATGAACCTTTTCTATCATCATTTATTAATATTGCCCACTATGTGAAGAAAGACAATCCATTCAAATCATATTCTTTCTTCCTACTTTCAATTTTTTAAAGTACGTCACGTGGATTAATTAAAAAAGGATAATATTTTACAACTAAACAATTTGTCCCTTAATAAAAGAAACCAAAAGAAAAAAAAATTACAACTTAATTAACTTTAATGAGTAATAAAAAAAAAAGTGCTATAATGAACAACTTAATTGATTGAAAGTGAAAAATTGCAATTCCCCACCCTCAAATAACAAAGAAAAAAACAAGAGAAACGATAAGAAAAAAATGACAAGGGTTTGCTAGTATTTGTTTAAGGCCAGGATCCACCTCGAGATTTTAGGGGTCTAGGCTGAACTTCATACTAGCATTCAATAAATATTTAAAAAATAAAATTACATGCTTGATGGACAATCTTTGAATGCACAACCACATTCACGATTTTTCATTGAAGGAAGATTTTGGACCTTAAAAAATTTACTTGGACGAATGACTTAATTAATCTAAAATTACATTTCAAATTTATTTGAGCCTTACAAATTTGGAGACCCTCATATATTTGGAGTCCTAAGCAACAGTCTACGCTGCCTAAGCTTGGGGCTGCCCTTGAATACCTTTTGAGACGTCGAAAAAGGAGTGTTCCTTCTTCAACTCTATTTTAGGTCACCGTCAACCTCACTAAATGAAATGATCAACACAAGGAATTTATTTCATGTCCGTTTTTTTTTAAAGTTCTATCCAGTACGATTAAAATTAACTTGCCAAACACTGTTACTCGGCTGCCTGCCCATTCAATGTTAATTCCTTAGTTGAGAATTAAAGTAAAAATTTCTTAGCCTCCAAAAAGTTGCAAATACACGTGGGAATGATAGTTAAAGTGAGCACTACAACTTTTGCGTTCTCTTTTTGTATGCCCATACATATTCTTCTTCTTTTTCTTTTTTATGCCTCAGTGTGATAATTTCTGTGGTCCAAGTTTCAACCATTCTTATATATCTTGAATCTATCTTTTAGGGCTTTTCAAAAAGTGCTTATGTATTCTTAGATGTTAATTTTCGTCAATAATTCAGTGAGACTATGATTTTCTTTTCACGATAAACTGTCTATGTCGAAGTGGTACAACTTTATTGGTTGCAGGAGTCATCCGGGCTTCTACCTCGACCTTCGTAGAGAACCAACACTCGTATATTCTACTTTATGGAACCACAAAAGCGTGCTTTGTGTTGGATTTAGTACTTTATTTTTGCTCGTTACCAAAAATATCATGGACTTTCCAAATTGTTCTTTTATTCACAATGGGCAAGATAAAATGTGTTCACAATTAACGTGACGAATTGTTGAATTGTCAATAATGATGACTTGACCTGCTGACGTGCTATTGACACGTTGAAAAACGCGTAGTTCGAGCTAAACAAACACCTAGATGAAAGTGAATACGTGTATAATGCGGAATTAAAATTACTAACGAATTAAACAATAACAAGTCACTTTTTAATTCTTTTCTAGATGATTATTCATGCAAGTCAATTTTAGTCCTAAATTTGAATATCGCAGTTGTATAATCAATCAATATAATGAAAGTTGTAATCAACACCAGAAAAAAAACTCGAGCACTTTGCCAGTCAATCCACTATAAACGAATTTAACAACTTACAGTCTACCAGACTAGACGATCCGTACTATCTGATCTCCCAATTACACTCCTTACAGCTCTCCGTGGATCCGGTGCTCTCCTGCACCAATCATTAGCTGCTGTTGTCAAAGGTCTTTGTGGAATCTGCTACCCTGCAGCACTCCAAATCTTGGGAATTCGTTTATCTCCTGTGGATCCCGAAGAATGACCCGTTCTTCATAGATAAGAACTCATGTTAACTTCTTTCAATTTTCAGAACTCTGACCAGATGTAAAATTATTGGACTGATTTTTTTTCACCAAAACTCTCACACAGATGAAGGTCGAAAGAATATAATATGAAGAAATCACTCTGTAGCCTCTTTATCTCAATGTTCAATCTTAAGAATTTCGTATAGAAGAGTTTTGGTATTTATAGGTATGGTACAAAACAGATGGGTCGGGAAAAAAGCCTTGAAATCGCGAAATAAAAATTTCTTGTATAACCATGTCGCTCGAGCGAGAGTTCAACGACAGTTCAGCGACGATATTTCTACTTTTGTTGCTCGAGCCAAATCTGGGCGACAGTCTAGCGAAAATCCGCGCTGTTTTCCTTCTTTTCCTATTTTCGAAACCCTAGACCCAAGCACCTACATTTTGACTAATTGCACATTACTCCTTGAACTTTTGCAATATATCAATTTCAATCCTTTTGTTCACAGAATCGCCAATTACAAATTATCTAAAACCTAACAAACTCTCATTTTAATATTCTGTGACAAAATTACAATCTAAATCAAGGTAGTAATTAAATAAAAATTACAGACTAAAAATATGACTTAAATTTCTAAAAACTGTTTTGAACGAAATCTTCAATTCATGGTTCAGTACCTGTTTCCTGAAATATACAACTTAAATACCTAGTGTAAAATGTGTGAAAAACAGGATCAATAATAATAAATTAGTTCAAGCAGTTCATATAATCTAGGTCTAAATCAAGACGTAGTAACAATTCAACCCAACATACCATGAAGACACATTGATAATACTAAAACATCAAACTTAATTTTGCAGAACTGAAATTAAGTTGTACATCAAGTAGATAAAATATATACATCATGTGAAAACAAGAATATCTATTCCATTAAAACATCTACTCCCATTTTTGTCACAAAATGACAAGGGATCAAGAAATATTACAAAATATCTCACTTACTGCAAATTCTCAACGTTTTTATGCATGCAATAGGCAAATGTATCTATATCTCTTCCCAACAACCCTTCAAACATAAAATGCAGATGTTAAAGAACTCAATTTCAATTTTGAAAAGCAATTTTAACACTAATATATAATCACTAAAAAATGCAGTTATTAACAACCAAAAGTGTAGTCAATGTATAGTAAGTCTTCCCACACACTTGACTCAATGTAAGTATGGAGTAAATTGTATAAGTAACGCATATGTGTAAAGTGCCACAATCTGTTGTAAGCAGGACCTTAAAGCTTAATTTTGTGAGAAATGACATACTAAACATCACTATCAATAAATATATTCCTCATTTATGAAAGTCAAACCATTTGAAGTACATTAGGACCTTAAAAAAACTCAATTTGTAGTAATATTGTCTTTTCTCCTCCTGACTTTTAGCATTTTTACTTTCCAAATTTTATTATATATTTTTTTTTCAATATTTGAAGTTCATAATTATTTTTCACATTTTAAGTTTATGCTCTTCTCCATTAAGCGACTAAAATGATTCATGCAGCGAGTTTTAAGCCGGTTAAACAAGGTTAGTTGACCATAGACACCAAGTTATGAGAAAACCTGCAAACTTAATTGCTCGAGACAAATAGGCTCCGAATAAGAATATAAAATATTGAGCTTTTTATAGCAGGGGATAAATTTGAGTTTAGGTCTAATAAATGAGATCAATTCATGTTAAAAGTCACATTACTAACATATGACTGCCATCCCAAATCTCACACACGCGGTAGAGTTCCACTAACAAAATCTTAGTGTGTGCAATGCAGATGGTACATGAACACATATAATAACTACTTCATATCAACCCAAGCAAATAATGAAAATTATGCTACAACTCATCAATTATATCCATGCATGATCATAACATACATATTTAAGAATGTCATATATGCTGTAATAANTTAAACTACATATTGTTATATTCTTGTTGTTCAAAATCATGTTTCGAATTGGGCCTTAAATGGACCAAGTATGTGGATGAATTGTGATAATTCACGGATTACTAACTAAGTTTGACCTTACGTGCGTAATTAATCTATTAAAAGCAACAAGTCACTTTTTAATAGTTTCTAAATGATTAAACATACAATTTAATTATCTTATATTTGAATACCACAGTATGTACTATGAAAAGTAATAAATAATGAATACCGATATAATGACAAAGAAACCCAACTGGGTAAAAACTCCGAAACCAAGCCAGTTACTTTTACTATAGACAATATGTGTTACAGTTCAATTCCAAACTAGTTCCAGTAGTTGTTGTAAACCCTACAACTCCAAGATCCGTTGTTCCTCCAGACTCACGATCTGCTGCCATAGATACTATCTAGCCAACCTACTAGATCTCCCGATCTACTTCCTGTAGCTTCTAAGATCCGCTGTAAATCTCAAACTCACAATCTTCTACACACGTCTCTTCCAAGTGGATATCCAGGAGTCACCTATTCCTATTCTTCTTCATGCGCTTGTAGTCCAACATCTCTCAACCTCCAGAAACTTTTGAAATCCAATTGAAAAAGTAAATTCCCAAGGATATTTAGGAAGTAGGTGTTTTGAATTATTGAATCAGATGTTTTCCCAAAAATGTAGTTGTAAGAAATCAAGAGTAAAATGATGAAATCAATGTAAGAAGAGGCTCTTGAATAAATTATAGACAAGAGGCACAATAAACAATTCACTAAATTTCGTGCATAGACTTTGATATTTATATGAGAGGGTGATTGGTTGAATGAGCCGGAAAAGTATGTTTAAAAACTCAAATTAGGATTTTTCATATAAACTTATCGCTCGAGCGAAATCTCAGCGACTGGCGAGCGACAGCCTCTCGCTCGAGCGAGAGCCAGGCGACAAGCGAGCGACGACGATTTTATTTTTGTCGCTCGAGTAGTGTCCGACGATAAACTAGCGAAAATGCGGTGTCATGTTTATCCTCTTTACATGCTCGAACCCTAGACCTTATAACCCAATTTACACAAATTGAACCCTAAGTTCTTGACTTTTACACCACGTTATAAATTAGTTATTTGTCCACAAAATTGTCAACACTAAAAACCTAACAAATTCCCTCATTTGACATTCTGTGACAAAACTATACAATAAGTCAAGGAAAACTAAAATAAAATCTAAACTACCTAATCTTCATCAAACTGAAATCTTTTGCATTCCTTATTAAACATGTTTCCTGAAATAAAAAACTCAATACTCAGTGTAAAAACACGTGATACGGGAAATAAAAAAACTTATGAACACAAATAAGCATGTTAGTTTGAGACGTTACATTAATGTCAATCAAAACACCAACCGAAACATTAACATTACAAAATATCATAACTCAAACAGCTATGCATATGATATGTAATGCAGATGCAATGCACATTCTCCCCCTTACTGCAAGTTCTCAATATTTTTATGCAGTAGGTAAATATGTCTATATCTCTTCCCAACGACCCCTAAGCATAAAAACTCTCCTCCTTTGTATAATAACTTGTAATACTTATTTGTAAATACTCTCTCCTTTTTTGTCACAAATGACAAAGGGAAAAAATTTAACATATAATCACTCAAAAATGCAGTCGATATATCATAAATATAATCAATCTACAGTAAACTTTTTCACATACTTAGTTCAAGTTAACATGGAGTAAATTGTATAAGTGACACGTGTGTGTAAAGTGTCACTAATCCTTTATAAATAGAATTTCAAATCTTAATTTTGTGAAAAATGACATGCTAAATATCACTGTCAATAAGTATATTCCTCTACTTATGAAAGTCAAACCATGTACAGCGCATTAGGACCTATAAATTAATGCTCATTTTGTATAAATATTTTCTTTTCTCTCCCTGATTTTGAGCATAAATAATTTTCATATTTTTCAACATTTTAAGCTCATAATTATTTTTCACATGTTAAGTGCATGCTCTTCTTCATTAAGTGACTAAAATGATCCATGTAACGAGCTTTATGCTGGTTAACCCAAGTCAGTTGACCATAGGCACCAAGTTATGAGAAACCTTGTATGCTTAATTGCTCGAGTCAAATAGACTCCGAAGAACATAAGATATTAAACTTTTTATTACCTGAGATAAACTTGAGCTTATGTAAAATAAATACGGTCAATTCATGTTTGAAGTTACCTTACTAACAAGTGATTGCCATCCCAAATCTCACACACGCGATAGAGTCTCTCTAACAAAATCAAAGTATGTGCAGTGCAGATGGTACATGAAGACATATATACTAAATACTCCATAATAACCTAAACCAACAATGGAAAATATATTACATCTCATCAATTATGCCCATATATGATTGGAACATACATGTTCAAGAATATTATATATCATGCTGTAGTAAAAAATTTCATCATTTTTATTTTTCAATTTTCATTTTTTTTATTTTAAAGCATGAATGCACCACAAAATAAAACAAAACAAAAATCAAACACACAATCCAAACCAAAATGTGCACGTGCCAATGTAAACATGACTAAAATGCACATGCATGAAACAAAAGCCTAAAAAACAAACAAATAAATGTGATGTATGCAAAAGGCAAAACACATAACAATTAAGCACGCACATGCACCAAATATACCTAATCAGATAGATATACAAATGCTCTTACCTTTAGGAGCACCGTGATCAATTTCACAATTTTTTAGATCATTTTTCTTCACCCAAACTTGCCTAGTGACAGGAATATTTTCGGTCATCTGTGTTATTAATTTGGTCAATTTACTTATCTGATTAGTAAGGAAGTCAATTTGACCAATATAGTACTGATTCTTATTTCTATTTAAGTTCCGATTTCTATTTCTGTTCAGGAAATTATAACATCTAGGACGTATGTGTCCTAACTCACGGCAGTGTAAGCAGGTCGGGACAAACCTAGGACCATTGTTATGAGGACGCTGACGTCTATTCCTAGGTCGATGAGTCCTACGCTGTCTAGTAGGCATCTGTTTTACATATCCCTTATTCTTAAGGTCGGGATTAGGCACATGTTTGGGTTGGTCAGTGGCAGAGACAAATGTGAGCTTAGAAGTACTAGAACTGTTTTCTTTAAAATCTAGACCTCCTTTATTTCCAGCCGACTTGTCCATTCCTAAAATGTTGTCTAACTTTTCAGAACCACTAGAGAAGATAGGTAGTTGAGATTTAGAATATTCTAGATCACTCAGAAGATTCTTAACCTAGATTTCTAATGTCTCTTTCTCAGTGGTCAATTCCTTGACTCTTCTAGAGGATTTCTCAAGCTCACCGGTAAGATTCTTAACATGAGTCTTTAAAGTTTCATTTATTGATTTCACTTCACTCAGAGTCGAGGTAGATTCCTTAACGTGCGCTACTAACTTCTCATTGGTCAATTCAAGTTCCTTATTCTTCACACTCAAGACTTTGTTTTTAGTAATAATCTTAAGACTCTCCTTATACATCTTATCATAATCCTCTTGGATATCTTTCTCACTCATAGACTCTTCATCACAATAATCATCACCATCTAAGTCCTCTTCTCTTTCACTCTCCTGATCAGATCCGTCCTTAACCCTAACAATGAAGGCTATATTATTCTCACTATCTTCACGAGCGGATCTCACAGTCAGAATCTCCAAGCTAGACTCATCATCAGTGAGAGTAGCATTCATAGCCTTCTCTTCACTTCTCCTACTGCTAGGACACTCTCTCTTCACATGGTCGAAACCTTGACACTTATGACACCTCATAGATTTAGATTTTCTCTTAGATTCACTCGGGCCACCTTTGTGTTTCTCTTGATGGTTGTTTTTCTTCCTAAACATTTTCAGAATTTTTTTAGCCATGTAAGCTAACTCCTCATCATCCGGTAAGTCAGAATCAGAAGATTCGGTCCGGGTGTATCCCACGAATTTCAAGGTCAGAGATTTATCTTTAACAGGTTTATCTAAGGTCAGCTCATATGTCGGCGGGATCCAACTAATTCATCTACCTTAATGGAATCTATGTCCTTACTTTCTTCAATCGCCGTAATTTTAGGCCTGAAACGCTCGAGTAAGGACCTAAGAATTTTACGCACTATCTTAGGCTCGGGGATTTTCTCTCCTAGATTGAAGTTAGAGTTGACTATGTCGTTTAGGCTCGCGTAGAAGGCATCAAATGTCTCATCCTCTACATCCTAATCTCTTCATACCTAGTGGTCTACATCTACAACTTAAAGTTTTTAACAGCCTAAGTCCATCATGTGTAGTCTGTAAAATATCCCNGTTTAGAGTTTTTAACAGTCTTGGTACCCTCATGTGTGGTTTCTAATATATCCCAAACTTCTTTAGCAGTTTCACAAATCGACACTCGCCTAAACTTCTCATCAGATACAGCCATGAACATGACATGAAGTCCCTTACTATTCCAATTACACTCATCCAAATTATTTTTAGTCCACAGTGAGATATTAATGGGTGTAACAACACCGGCAACAGTAGTTGTAGGAGGAGCCTACCCATTCTGAACGCTAATCCAAATATGTTCATCCAACACTTTAAGGAAAGCTCTCATTCGGACTTTTCAGTAAGCATAATTGCTTCCGTCGAAGAACGGAAGCGCGGACAATGACTAACTCATCTACAATAATATACTAAGGGTTAGGAATCGATTTAATGCTTTGATACCAATTGAAAAAACGCATAGTTCGACCATAACAACACTTAGAGAGGGTGAATATGTATATAATGCGGAATTTAAAATTACTAACGAATTAGACAGCAATAAATCACTTTTTAATTCTTTTCTAGATGATTATTCATGCAAGTCAATTTTAGTCCTAAGTTTGAATGTCGCAGTTGTATAATCAATCAATATAATGAAAGCAGTAATCAACACCAGAATGATCATGGAGAAACCCAAATGGGAAAAAAACTTACAGTCTACCAGACTAGACGACTCGTATTATCTGATCATTCGACTACACTCCTTATAGCTCTCTCTGGATCTCATGCTCTCCTACACCAATCTTTAGCTGCTGTTGCCAAAGCTCTCCATGGAATCTGCTACCCAGCAGCACTCCAAGCCTTGTGAATTCGTTTATTTCATGTGAATCACGAAGAACGATTCGTTCTTCATAGACATGAACTCTAGTCAACTTCTTTCGATCTTCAGAACTCTGACCAGATGTAGATGTAGTGATTTGATATTTGGATTATTGGACTAATATTTTTCTCACCAAAACTCACACATATGAAGATTGAAAGAATATAATATGAAGGAATCACTCTGTAGCCTATTTCTCTCAATGTTCAACCTTAAGAATTTCGTACAGAAGAGTTTTGGTATTTATAGGTAGGATACAAAACAGATGGGTCGGGGGAAAAAGCTTTGAAATCATAAAATAAAATTTTTCCATATAACCCTGTTGCTCGAGTGAGAGCTCAGCGACGGTCAAGCGACAGCCTGTCGCTCGAGCGAAGGTTTGACGATAGTCTAACGATGATATTTATGCTTTTGTAGCTTGAGCCAAACCTTGGCGACAGTCTAACGAAAATCTGCGCCGTTTTCCTTCTTTTCCCATTCTCGAAACCCTAGACTCAAACACCTATCTTTTGACTAATTGCACATTACTCTTTAAACTTTTACAATAAATCAATTTCAATCATTTTGTTCACAAAATCGCCAATTAGAAATTATCTAAAACCTAACACATGTCAATTGTGAGCGTAATAAGCTCCCGTCCATCGTGGACAGGAGATAATTCATGTATGGATTTCATCTCTTTATATTGACTGTTTACCATTCAGTATGCTTTCTCAAACTATATCGCACTATGACCTTTTTTTAAAAATGTCACTGCATTATCACACATTTTTAATCTCTATTACCCACTAATGAAGAATGCCTAGACAGATGTTGCAATACAAAATTAGCACATGTAAAATGTGTCAGAGTTTGAAGGAAAAATTTAAACATGTCATTTAAGAAAGATTTTAGTGTTTAAATAATATGGTTTAACATAGTACTAAAATGACAAAGTTCTCGAGTTCAAGAATCGTTTGCTTCTTATTTAAAAAATCTTACGTGTGAAGTCCTTGGTGAGAAACCGACTCTTACTATCGGCGTATTGAAAACAAAGTTTAAATAAAAGAATTTATAGCCTTTACAATTTTGACTTTCAAATGAGGTAGTTTACGTGACTGTATTACACATCCCTTCATTCACTAAAAAAGAACTTATAAGTGGAAATGTGAAAATTTTGTGTAAAGGCTATACAAAAGTATTTGTGGTCACCAGTTTATTTCACATTCTCGATCAAATTTATGAAAATTCACCTACTACTTATTATTCTGTACAATACAAAGGAATCCCGTCTTATTCATTAATTCATGAGAAAATATTGAATTTTTATATTTGAAAAAGTTTTCAGGAGGGATTTCTAAAGTAGATAGCGGTTGATAGAATAATCCTTAATCATAATTCCCAGTATTCATTCTACATCTAACATGAAAATTGTGATTGGTAGTAAAACACCTATTTACTTGTTGAGACCTAATTCTGTCTTCATAGATTTCTCGAGATATTTTCTTACAAAGTTTTTTTTATAGCATTTATAATTGCTTTCGATTTAGGTGGACAACCTGGCAAATAGATATCCACATGATTTAGCTTATTGACTCCCCAAACAGTACTATAAGAATCGGTATTGAACATCCCTCCTGTGATCGTACAGACTCCCATAGCAATAACAAATTTTGGTTCTGGCATTTGCTCATACAATTTAACTGAAGAGGGTGCCATTTTCATTGTTATTGTTCTGGCTATTAAAATTAGATCCACTTGTTTATAACTCGATCTTGATACTAATCCATAACTATCAAAGTCGAATCGTGATCCTATTAGTGAAATAAATTCAATAGAACAACCAATTTGAAAGATTATTTAGCCCTTGTTTGACAACCATTATTTGAAAAAAAAAATTCTACATATTCACACAATAAAATATTTCTGTATGCAAATCAAATTTTTTTTACATTTTAACCTCACATTCTGCTAGAAATCACTATTCAAAATTTTGTTTCCCCCAAATAATGATTGTCAAACATGAATGTCAATATATAAATAAGACTTGATATTATTAGAAGTGTCCCGCAATAAACAAAGGAAACTAGATGGTTTGGTAAAAAATGAATTCTTGCTTTGATTAAACAGTTATGGATGACTTTGACAATTTCAATTCGAATTAACTCATCTGGTATATTTTCCACGTCCATGGGAGTGCATTTATGTTTTTGCTTTACGAATATAATAGCAGTGGGAATTTTTCTTGCAGCTCACCTTCTTCCTCATTTTATAGTTATACCTTACATGATGAATTTAATCTCGTTCATATGAATAATAATAGTATTGTTAGGAGCTACTTTATCTCTTGCTTTAAAAGACATTAAGAGGGATTTAGCCATTTCGACCATGTCTCAATTGGATTGTATGATGTTAGCTCTAGGAATGGGGTCTTATCAATGTTCTTTATTTCATTTGATTATTTATGCTTATTCCAAAGTATTATTATTTTTAGAGTCTGAATCTGTTGTTATTCATTCAATGGAAATTATTGTTGGCTATTCTCCAGATAAAAGCCAGAATATGATTTTTATGAGTGGTTTAACAAAACATGCATCGATTACCGATATTTTTTTTTTTTTTTTTTTTCATTTTCTTTGATTGTCTTCCTGAAAGGAAAAACAAGAGCGAGAAGACATTGTTCCTTAGAATTTCTAATTCTCATGTCTTGTTGTCAAGGCTCATCTCGGCATGTAAGTTGCGATAGGAGAACCTTTTTTTAAGAGAAATGATAGAACTAGTTAACTACTCTCTTTTTGTCATTAAATAAATATTAGATGTTTGTATAAATATTTATTGCATTTGTAGTTATGAGCATACGATTGAATGTTTTCGATCACTCTTTGTGTTCAAACTACCTTTTTTTAAGAGAATAAAAACCGTTTATTTAATACAATTATTGCGAAGTATAAATGAAATAAGACGGAAAATACAATCGACTACTCACTATCGATTCCACATATTTATAAGATGCAACTTCTTGGTCTACTTTATTCCACTCGCAATGAATAAAACAACAAGAACTTCAATGGACATCTCTAAACAACGAACAAATATCTATCAAAATAGCAACATGAGTAGGAGATTACATTCACATCACATTTTTTTATAAATATATTACATTTTAATTACATTAAAGGTCATTAACTTTTATTCATTATCACACCTATAATTTTTTTTATCACATTTTTATTTTTAACATTTCATTGATCAGAAAATCATGTCTTTAATCATGATTTTGGTCCAAAAATATTGTTAACGTGCTTTAAAATGAAAATAAAATATCTAATTGTATTTTTTCATTATTATTTATTTTACTCTTTATAATTTAAAGAGTAAAATAAATAATTTAAAGCACGACAAATATTTGCTCTTTATAATTTAAAGCACGACAAAATATTTTCCTTTCATTTCAAAGTATGCAAGTAGAATATTTTAAGAAAAAAATCATTAGGAATGAGATGTGTTAATTAATGAAAGATTGAGATTTAAATATGAAAAACAAAATAAGTGGGTACGTAAGGACGATAATTAAAAAAGAGGAAATTGTAAAAAAAAAATTGTCCACTTTCACATTGTCGTTTGTAAAAATGTCCCACATTTATTCCATTTGCGAATTTGTCCAATTTGCTAAAATTTATACCAAAATGCACTTAGTAACAATTTAAAATTCTACCAAAAAGACAACTTTTCATTATTAGTAAAAAATTGTGTTGGCAAATAGAATATTGACACATAAGCTGTAAGCTACATATAACTTATACTCCTTCCGTCACATTTATATAGGCTTGTTTTGTTTTTCACATGGATTAAGAAATCTTATTTGATGTTATTGAAAAAGTAATTTTTGTCAAAAACTTTCTTAGTTTACTCTCATTTAATCATCAATAATCAGTGGTAAATTATTATTTGAAGTAGTAAAGAGATAATAGTATATTAGTAAATAAATAAAACAAAACATTCTTAATAAGAAAACAAGACTATATAATTGAGACAAGAAAATAAGGAAAGTGAGCCTATATAAATGGGATGGAGGGAGTATTAGATGTTTGAAAAAGTAGCAACATCAATCCATGCATTAAATACTAATTTCTCCCAATCTGAAGATCTCGTTCTTGATAAATGAAATGTCAAGTGTCTAAATGTTCAGAGATCAAATATTAAGAACTAGGTTTCAAATGTCAAGGATACAATGAGATGAAGAGAAAAATAAAAATCAATCTTACGCTAGTTCACCATGGTTTGTGCTCACAAATAGGAGATACATGACAATAGATGTAGTGTTTGCAATAAATTTATTATTAGATTTGTGGAAATAGTTTCCAGTTCTTCATTTCTTAATTTTATAAACCTTATTCTTTCTTTTATAGCACATAAATTTAGCAATAACTAACTTGGGTGTAGTATTTAATAGAGTCAAGATTTTAGCATTAATTGACAGTTTTATGATGTGTGAAATATCTAAGGTTAAACCCCAACCTTGAGGGTCCTCCACCGTCCCGCCCCTAGAGCATTGTGGAGGAGGTAAATTGCAGGATGTACCTCAACAGGCCAGGGTACAAAATAGTACATTGAGGTAATAAAAACTATTTCATAAGCCTAGGTTGTCCTTCCAATGTAATGACAATTAAAAGGAGTTGGTAGGTAGTTATTTAGTGAAATGTATATCACAGTTTTCCTCTCTATTGGACTTTGTGGAGAGCTGAATCAATTCGCAAATTCTTTCTTTTATTTTTTAAAAAATAAAATTATGCGATTTTTTTCTTTATAGTGCATATATTTTTTCACAATCCAATAATGCTAAACTATGTTTGGCATCTTCCTTTTTCCTCAATCTTCAATTGGTGTTATAATGCAACAAATGGAACAAAAGGATAATAAGTTGCACATCATGTTAGCATCTCATGGAAGCAACTTCATTGCTTCAAGGACCGTGCTGCAACCAAATAAAAAATCTGATTTATTTTTGATTTTTTGCTTTTCATTCATTAAAGGTATAGTGGACATTTTGGTGCCAAATTTGTCAATTTTTGTAATAGTTATCAAAATTAACTTCAATTGACAAGCATAGATTTAGACATTTTTTAAAATTTTCCCTAAAAAAAGGAATCCTTCAGTACAACCTGATAGCCCAAGACTAGCTAATCAATAGGGGGATGAATTGGTTTTTAAAACTTTTTCGAAGAATTAATCTAAATTTAAGCAAGTTAAGACTAAATAGATTAATTCAAATAGTAAGCACAAATATAAAAGCGATAAGTAAGAGGGAGAGATGATGCAAACAATATAATTATGGAGGTTCGATCCAATGCAATGATCTACGTCATCCGTTACCAAGTGCTTTGGCACGAGCAAGGAAAATTTCACAAGATTGATTAATTTGTGATACAATCCAACCCTTTACAAAGCTTTTGGTGACTTACAATCAAGGAGCATCGCTCCTTTTACAACGTTGAGCTTTTTGGAACCTCAGCACGACCCACAATTGAAGTAAGTTTTACAAATGAAATCTTCTCTTCATAATAAATGATGATTCCAAAGTTGAGTATAAGAAGAGAAGTAGGCTAACATTTTAATAGATAGCAATGAATGAAACTCAAGTGTTAGGTGTAAAAATCTTTGATATATAAAATGATTTTCAAGAATTAATTTTGATCAAAGATTTTTCATGAACAAAATAATTTGATAATAAATGATATGAGAGATCAATGTTAGCTCATGGAGTATGAAATTGAATGCTCAAAAATTGTTTTTCAAATGGTAGGTGAATTGATATTTATAGCAATTGAGAAACGCCATATCTCTACCAAACCGGACGACCATCTAGACGTCCGGTTTATAACTGGACGATCCAAACTATCTGTTAAAGAACTCTATTAGAACGGTCAAAAAATCAACCGTTGCTGGCGAACCGGACGTCCGGTTCACCATCTGGACGTTCGGATGACCAGAGATGGTTTGGGTCAATTTTTGTTGTGTTTGCAATCAATAATTATTTTATATGATGTTTTTACTCGATCTATCAAAGTAAGTTAGATTTGATAGTTTTCAAAAAATAGGTTGAAAGACTTCCCTTTAAAAAATAATTTTGTGTAAACATTTTCTTGACGTAAATTTTGTCATGCACGAGAAAACCATTACTTGAACTTGCAAAGTATCATTGCCAATAATTAAAATACTTTACCTTTACAACCGAGCCAAAAGAAATCTAGTTTCAAAGTCTTCTATTAATTTGGCGTGAGTGTCTCAAAGGTTGTCTCCATGAGTGCTCAATCGATCTTCATTTGAGCTTCCTTGATTGATAACTTCTCGTTCAATGTTTTTGACTCAATTTTCACCAACATGTAATAAATTTAAAGATTGAATTTGAGATAAACATAAATTGTTTGTTATAATCAAAACATACGATTTGACCAAAGGTCATGCGGTGTTGATGGCTTCGACCAAAAAATAATTAGGTAAATTATTCCCATTTAGCATGATCCTAGTCATTTATTGTAATATATGATTCTTCATTTCTACTACACCATTTTGTTGAGGAGTTCTAGGAGATGAAAAATTATGTTCATATTCATTTTCATTACAAAATTCATAATCAAACTCTCCACCATGGTCACTTCTAATAGTTGTAATAGTGTAGCCCTTTTCATTTTCAACTTTCTTGCAAAAATATTTAAAAACTTTTAAGGCTTCATCTTTTACACTTAAAAATATGAACCATATAAATTTTGCAAAATTATCAACGATAACGAATGCGTAATGTTTACCGCCTAAGCTAGCCGTTCTTGATGGTCCAAAAAGATCAATATGGAGAAGTTGCAAAGGCTTTGTGGTTGAAGAGAAAATTTTTGGTTGGAAAGAGCTTTTTACTTGTTTTCCAAATTGGCATGTATCACAAATTTTATCTTTTTCAAATTTCAAATTTGGTAAACCTTTGACAAAGCAATTTTTGGAGATTTTTGAAAGGAGTATCCTCCTTTAGACTCAGTATACATTTTCATTATTTTCAAAATCAATATTTATGATATAAATATCTTTGTTTCGTCTTTCTACAAACAATAACTCTTTAGATGTAGCATCTCTAATGAGACATTTGGAATAATCGAATTTAATATGATACTCCTTATCACATAATTGACTAATGCTAAGTAAATTATATTTGAGGTTATCTACTAATAAGACATTTTCAATGGAAGGTGAGAGATGGTTACCAATATTTCCATTTCCAATAATTTTTCCTTTAGCGTTGTCCCCAAATGTGACATGGCCTCCATAATTCCTTTTGAAGTTTGATAGCAATGTTTTATTTCCGGCCATGTGTTTTGAACATCCCTTATCTAGGAACCATTTGCTTGTTGTCCTCCTTGGACCGACCTACAAAAATAATTTAATTTTTTATCTTTGGTACCCATACAAGCTTAGATCCTTGATAGTTAGTTTTAGTAGATTCTCGAATCCACTTGTTCTTTGTTTCAAAATATTGCTTCTTTTTACTTAAACAATTAAAAGCAATGTGTCCATATCTACCACAAAAATCATATGTAATATTTGAATTTGAAGTTTTGACAAACATGTTTTTTTAGAGATTTTTGTTTTAAGGAGGGTTTGAATCTAATTCCGCATTTGTCAATAACACATTTTTGATTTCAAAGTATTAAATCAAAATTTTTCTTCCATTCGATGAATTTATAAACATTTTTTGTCAAATCTTTAACTTTTCTTTCAGAGAAGTGTTTTCCTTAATTAATAGATCATGATCAATATTAGTTTTTTGTTTTTCCGAAATTTTCTTTATTTTTTATTTTAATAATAAATTTTTCTTTTTAAGAACATAATGACTTAATGCAAGTTTTTCAAAATCTTCTAGTATTTCATCATAGGAAACAAATAATTCATCATATGAATCATTTTCGATAGAGTTTACATTGTCGTTGATTGCTATGAAGCACATGTTAGCCACTTCTTCTTGGCTATTCTTTCCATCATCAACATTTTCATTGTTTTCATCCCAAGTGGCTTGAAGAGTCTTTTTCTTGAAAAATTTCTTTTTATTTGGGCGTTCGGTTCTTTTGTGACCTGGTTTGTCACAATTATAACAAACGATTTTATTGCCCCTTTTTTCATTCTTTTCTTCCTTCTTTTGGAATCTTCGATTATTTTGAAAACCTATCCATTTTTTGACGAGAAGCACAAGATCATCAAACTCTTCACCACTTATGTGTTCACTTGTAGTTTCTTCTTTAATTGTCGATTTGAGAGCAATTTAACGCCTAAGAGGCTCTTTTGATTCTTCCTTGCTCTTTCTAGTCTTTTCTTTGTTTTCGACATTGTTGAGTTCATATGTCATCAAAGTTCCATAAAGTTCCTCCAAGGGGTACGTGTTGCTATCTTTGGTGTTCTCTATCAACATCCTCAATGGGCTCCAATCTTCCGATAGTGACCTAAGCATTTTACTTACAAGCTCACCGTTAGTAAGTTTATGATCAAAGCCTTTGAGACTATTAACTATATCGGTGAAACGAGTAATTATGTCAATAATAGGTTCATCTTGTTTCATAAAGAAATTTTCAAATTCTTTTACCAAGAAATTAATCTTGGTTTCTTTAACCTTAATTGTACCAACATGAGTAACTTCTAATGCATGCCATCTATCATATGCAAAGTTACATGTACTAATACGGTTAAATTTATTCCTATTTAAGGCACAATAAAGTAGGTTTTTAGCTATAGCATTCAGGGACAATTTTCTTTTATCATCTTCGTCATATTCCTCTCTAGGTTTAGAAATAGATTGATCGAGTTTTCCATCAATTTTAATAATCTTGGTAGAGACATAAGGACCATATTCAACGACTTTTCAAATATTATAATCTATTGATTGGATGTAAATCATCATTCTAGCTTTTCAACAATTATAATGAGTGCCATCAAAAAAGGGAGGTCGATTTGTTGAATGCCCCTCGAGATTTTGAAGATTGTTGTGGTTAGCCATTGCTCGAGATTGTAAAATCTTAATTTAAAATTGAGCACCTCTCTCTGATACCAATTGATAGCCCAAGACTAGCTAATTAAGAGGGGGTGAATTGATTTTTAAAAATTTTTCGAAGAATTAATCTAAATTTAAGCAAGTAAAGACTAAATAGATTAATTCAAATAGTAAGCACAAATATAAAAACGACAAGTAAAAGGGAGAGATGATGCAAACGATATAATTGTGGAGGTTAGATCCAAAGCAATGATCTACATCCTCCATTACCAAGCTCTCCGACATGAGCAAGTTTTATTCAACTTACTGTTGACCCAAGAATAATTAACCAAGAAGGGGGTGAATTGGTTTTTAAAACTTTTTCGAAGAATTAATCTAAATTCAAGCAAGTAAAGACTAAATAGATTAATTCAAATAGTAAGCACAAATATAAAAACGATAAGTAAAAGGGAGAGATGATGCAAACGATATAATTATGGAGGTTCGATTCAACGCAATGATCTACGTTCTCTATTACCAAACTCTCTGGCACGAGCAATGCCAATTTCACTATGTTGATTGACTTGTGGTGCAATCCAACCCTTTTCAAAGTTTCCGATGACTTACAATCAAAGAATGCCGTTCCTTTTACAACTTTGAGCATTCTGGGACCTCAACACGACCCATAATTCAAGTAAGTTTTACAAATGAAATATTCTCTTCTTAGTAACAAAAGTTGAGACAACAAGAGAAGTAAGCTAACACTTTAATAGATGGCAATGAATGAAGCTCAAGTGTTAGGTGTGAAAATCTTTGATGTATAAAATAATTTTCAAGAATTAATTTTGATCAAAAAATTTTCAAGAGCAAAATGATTTGATAATAAATGATATGAGAGATCAATGTTAGCTCAAGGAGTAACAAATTGAATGCTCAAAATTTATTTTTCAAATGGTAGGCGAGTTGGTATTTATAACAATTGAAAAATGCCATATCTCTGCCAAACCGGACGACCGGTTCAGAACCGAATGATCCAAACTAACCGTTAAAGAACTCTGTTAGAACAGTCAAAAAATCGACCGTTGTTGGCGAACCGGATGTCCAGATGACCAGAGACGGTTTGGGTTAATTTTTTTTTGTTTGCAATCTATAATTATTTTATATGATATTTTTACTCAATCGATCAAAGTAAGTTAAATTTGATAGTTTTCAAAAAGTAGGTTGAAAGACTTCCATTTAAAAAATAATTTTGTGCAAACATTTTCATGATGTAAATTTTGTCGTGTACGAGAAAATCATTATTTGAGTTTGCAAAGTATCATTGCCAAGCATTAAAGTACTTTACCTTTACAACCGAGCCAAAAGAAATCTAGTTTCAAAGTCTTCGATTAATTTGGCGTGAGTGTCTCGAGGTTGCCTCCATGAGTGCTCGATCGATCTTCATTTGAGCTTCTTCGATTGACAACTTCTCGTTCAATGATTTTGACTCAATTTTTACTAACATGTAATTAATTTAAAGATTGAATTAGAGATAAACATAAATTGTTTGTTATAATCAAAACATACGATTTGACCATAGGTCAACACAACCAAAAAGATGGAATAAAAAAGTGTGATGGTATACTATAACTCCATGGTGAAAAATAAGTTTTAATGCAAGGCTGTTGGGATCGCAATTTTGAATCATATGGATGAAGGATCTTGCAAATCGGATAAGTGAATCAGATCGATGATAGTAGTAGTATATCGGATATTAATTATTTAACATATTAAAATATAGAAAATATCAAATATTCTAAGAACAAATTAATAACTATAACTAACTAAAATCAAATTATAAAACCCATGTTACTACTATTTTATAAGGTTCACAATTGATTTTTGAAATGCAAAGAAAGGCAAATAAAATCAGACTTAATGGAAATTTCATTAAATGTCGAACCAAAACTTGAAATCAAAGTATCCTTCCATTTCAATTTGAAAATACGAAGTTCGACTCAAACTACACCTAGAGGGGGAAAGGGGTGAATAGGTGATTATGCGAAATTAAAAAAACTTAACAATTAAGTAGTAACAAGTTACAATTAGTTATTTTTAGATGGTTAAACATGCAATTCAGTTTTTCCTATGTTGAATTACCGCAACTATGAAAACAATAAATAAATAGAGAATTGATAACGGAGAAACCTCAACTAGGCAAAACTCCGAACAACTTACAGTTCACCAGACTCGACTAAAATTAAGACGTAATATCAATGCAACCCAACATACCAAAAACGAAAAACGAAACATTGATACTACAAAACATCAAAACATAATCTAACAATACTAAAATCATCATTTAATCAAAAGTTGTAGCAACATTATATTTCTACTCCATCACATCATCAACAATACTACTCCCCTTTTTGAAATCATCATTTTTTGTCACAAAATGACAAGGAATGACGTAAAAAGATATCACAAAAATGATTTGCCCTTTTTTTTAACAGTAACATATAATAACCCAAAAATAATGTTGTTAGCATGCACAAGGATAAGCAATGAACAATAAACCTCTCCACACACTTAGCACACGTTATCATAGAGTAAATTATATAAGTGACCCATGTGTGTACATTGTCACTAATCCTTTGAAAGTAGGACTTCAAACCTTAATTTTGTGAGAAAGGACATGCTAAACATCATTGTCAATAAGTGTATTCTTATACTTTTGAAATTCAAACAATTTAAAGCACATTATGACCTTTAAATAAAAATTCATTTGATATTGATATTTTCTTTTCTCCCCCAAACTTTGAGCATATTTTATTTTCACATTTATCAATATTGTAAGCTCATAAATATTTTTCACATCTTAAGTGCGGATTTTTCTTCATTAAGCGACTAAAATGACACATGTAGCGAGTTTTAGACCGGTTAACTCAAGTCAGTTGACCATAAACACCATGTTATGAAAAACTCCACAGGTTTAATTGCTTAAGTCAAATAGGCTCAAAAAAAAAGAAAGATATTGAGCTCTTTTTTTTAAACTCTAGGGACAAACTTGAGTTTAGATCTAATACACAATGTCAATTCATGTTTAAAGTCACCTCACTAATATGTGACTGCCATCTCAAATCTCACACACTCGTTAGAATTCCACTGACAATATCATAGTGTTTGTAGTGCAGATGGTATATGAAGACATCTATACTAAGTACTCTATAAATAACCTAAGGCAACAATGAAAATTATGTTACAGTTTATCGATTAACCTCATACTTGATCACAATAAACAAACTCAAGTATATTATATATTAAGCTGTAAAAACAATTTCTGCAATTTTATGTTTCAATTTTCTATTTTTTAATTTCTTTTAATTTAAAGCAAGAATACACAAAGCACATAAAAAAAAATGTCAAACACACAAAAAATAAAAATAAAAACACATATGATGCATGCACAAATGAATGAGCTCTGTGAGAAACACATGAATGCGTCTAAGTACCTAATCAGCGAGGTACACTGACGCTTAGAGATGTCAAGATAGACGGGCCGGCCACACCCGTGAAATCCGACCCGGATTGACCAGGGAACGCGGGTCGACCCGTGACTCGAGCGGGCGGTTCACGGCACAAGGAGGTGTGACCCGCGGGCTTCGCGGATTGTACCTTCACGGGCCGCGGTTAATCCGCTGGCCCGTGAAAAAAAATTAAAAAAATTATTGATGATGTTACTGAAGATTTCAAAAATCCTGTAGCTCCTGAAGATTGATTGGAAAACAAATATTAAAATATATAATTTTTGAACAACTAAATTATAGTTAAGACTTAAGTAGGTGTCAACTTAGTTGGGATGTACTTATACTATAAATATTTGATAATAGTAATTAGAAATGCATTTATTTGTTATTTGTTGAAGTTAAATTTAACTTTGCAAAGTTATAAATAATTCATGTAACATTAAATTTGAATTCTATGTCAACATTTCTTGGTATAAATATGAATTTATCATTTTGTTCAATTCTTAGTTTGTATTTGACAAAAAAAATTTTTTTTGCTATAAATATGAAAAATTCTATATTTTTCTAATTTTATTTATACCATAATATGGGCCAAATCGCAACAAACCGCAATTCCTGACCTGCATGGGCTCGACCAGGATGGGTCAGTGAGTGGGCCTGGTTTGTAGACCAAAATTTGTGGGTCTACCCGGAACCGGCCTGGAACCCGTAGCGGACGGGCTTTTTTTTATACGGGCCGTTACCGAGCTCATATGTTGGCGGGCCGACCCTGCCCGGACCACCAGGATTGACATCTCTACTAACGCTCTTACCCTTTAGAGCGCGATCAGGCTCATGACCTCTCAAGTCATTCTTTTTAACCCAATTTGTTTCAGATGCAGAGGTAATTTTAGTCAACTTAGTAATCATCTCAGTTAGGTGGCTAACTTGATTTGCGAGAAATTTAACCTTACCATTTATATCCTGATGTTTACCTCTCGGCGCACGTTTACGACATTCAGCCCTTATGTATCCCAGTGCACCACAACAATGACATTTGGGAACAAACCTATACGGCAGTTGACGTTGAATCATAGGACGATTGATCCTATGTTGTCCAGTAGGCTTCGATCCTAAAACAATCTTGCCTTTAGATGCAGAATTAGCAACATTCCTAATTATGGTATTAGTTGCGGGAACAAATGTGGTCTTGGATGTACCAGTAGTGTCATCGCCATTTTGAACATATCCTAGACTTTGCCTATTACCAGCAGGCTTGTTCATTTTCAACAGTTGATCAAGTTTTTAAGTTCCAGTCATGAAGGACTGGAGCTGAGTATTGGATTTTTCCAATTCTCTTGCTAAGTTTTTAACTTTAGCTTCCAAGTTTTCGTTAACAAGTTTCAACTCGCTCAATTATTTTGATAGAGTCCTGAAGGTCAGATGAAAGTCTATCTTTTTTTTTTCTTTCAAGTCCATCAAGCTTTTTCTGCATGACTATGTTAACCTTTTTTATTTTAAGACTCTTCTCAAACAACTGTCGATACGACTCACGGATATCTTCATCATCCTCAGAGTCTTCCTCACTCTTAGACTCCTTACTGCAACTAAGACTTTCAGTCTTCTCATTCCCCTTTTCAGATTCAAACTTAACTCTAGGCGAGAATGCCATATGTTTTTGATCATCCTCACTACCAGAGGTCTCACTTTGATCGCTCGAATCTAACTCATAACCACTCAGAGTCACGTCTAATGCCTTACCCCTTCATTTTCCCGAATTATGCTTAAGATTAGGACATTCATTACTATAGTGACCAAACCCTTTGCACTCATGGCATATAACAGATTAAGTTTTCTTACTAGAAGTCCTAGAAGGATTTTTATTAGGATTAGTATTTTCCTCTCTTGAGGTTTTCTCTATTCCTCATAGCATTTTGAAATTGTCTAACAAAATAGGCAAGTTCTCTGTCCCTAAGGGTCTCGATATCAGTTGACTCACTTTCTTCTTCCCTAACGGTATTCATGGCAATTGATTTAACCTTAGTTGGTTGAGATATAGTGAGTTCATAGGTTTGGAGTGATCATAAGAGTTCTTCTATCTTGACAGTGTCTAAGTCCTTACTCTTATCAATTGTCGTGATCTTAGGTCTAAACCTTTCCGGTAAGGATCTAAGGACATTTCTAACGATTTTGGACTCGGGGATCTTTTTACCTAGGTTAAAACTCGAATTTACTATATCATTCAACTTCGCATAGAATTCATCGAACAATTCATTGTCCGCAATTCTAATCTCTTCAAATCAAGAATTTAACATCTACAATTTAGAATTTTTAACTGTTTTAATTCTTCTGTGTGTGGTTTCTAAGATGTCACTTCTTTAACAGTTTCACACATCGACACTCTTCTAAACTCTTCTCCAGATACAACCATGAACATGGTATGTAAGGTTTTTCTATTCCAATTACACTCATCTAAGTTCGTTCTAGTACAATTGGCAATGAGAATGTGGATAACTTTATTATTAATCGAAGAACTAAGTGCAGCCCAACCATTTACTACACTAAGCCAAATACGTTCATCCAGTGATTTTAAAAATGCTCTCATCCTAACCTTCCAGTAGGCATAGTTGCTTCCGTAAAAATGGAGGCACGGATAATGATTGATTTATCTAGATTTATTTAAGTGTCAAAAAATGAAATCGGACTCTGATACCAATTGAAAATATGAAATTCGACCCAAACTATACCTAGAGAGGGGTAAATAGGTGATTACGCTGAATTGAAAAAACTTAACAATTAAATAGCAACGAGTCACTATTAGTTATTTCTAGATAGTTAAACATGCAATTCAATTTTTCCTATATTGAATTATCATAATTATGAAAGTAATAAATAAACACAAAATTGATCACGGAGAAACTCCAACTGGGTAAAACTCCAGGTACTTTGCCAGACAACAATCCACTACAAACAATTTAAAATTTACAATCCGCCAGACTCGACTGCTACTAGTACTTTCTTTCATCTTGAATGCAATTTCAACAGCTCTCCTGGATTTCGTGCTCATGCACCAACTCCCAGCTGAAATTTCCAAAACTCTCCTAGATTGGGCTTTCCTGCAACAACTCCTAACTTTGTGAAATCACCTATCTCCTGTGGATTAACGAAGAATACCGTGTTCTTCACCGATTGGAACTTTAGTCACCTTCCCTTGATCTTCAGAACTCTAACAGATATGAAGGAAACAGGAATTTGGTATTTAGATTGTGAATTTGATATTTTTATCACCAATAGCCAATCACAGAAAGAAGGTTGAAAGAATATTAATGAAGATGATATAAGGGAAAATCTATTTCTTTCAATATTCGACCTTGGAAAAATCATTTAGAGGCGTTTAGGTATTTATATCTAGGTCAAGGTACGAATGAGTTAGATAAAAAACCTTTAAAAAATGAATTAAAAATTCTTTGGATAACCCTGTTGCTCGAGTGAGAGTTGGGCGATAGGCTAACGACATACTCGAAGGTCCGGCGACAGGCGGGAGACGCAGTTTTTGTTTCTGATACTCGAGCCAAACCTTGGCAACAGTCTAGCGAAATTTCGGTGCCGTTTTTTCTTCTTTTCCATTCTCGAACCCTAGACCTAATATAACTTAATTTCAACTAATTGCACATTACTCATTGACTTTTACAACATATTAATTTTGGTCCCTTTTATTCACAGACTTACCAATTACATCAAATACCTTACACAATTTATTTGTAAGATCAAAATTTTAACTACAATTAATATTTATATGACAAACTTATGAACATCGATCATCTTATATATCTACAAAAACTATATGCAGCCATAAATTATATGAATAATCACAACATTATTAGCCCAAAAACAAAGTCATAGAAGTACTTCCATGACTTAATTTTAATAAATCAATTAGAAATCAACTCAAAAGAGCAAAATAATACGTATAATTAAAAGTGTTAGGTTTTAGATATTTTGTAATTAGCAATTTTGCAAACAAAAGAATTGAATTGTACTATGTTTAAAAAGTCAAGGAGTAATGTACAAATAGTTGAAAATTGGGTTATTAAGTTTAGGGTTCGAGAATGGCAAAATGAGGACAAAGGGCACGAATTTTCGCAAGACTATTGCTAAGGTTTGGCTGGAGCTACAAAAACAGAAATATCGTCGCGAACTATCGCCCCTCATTCGCTCGAGTGACATGCTGTCGCTCGACCGACGTGATTATTCGAAAAAAATTATTTCACGATTTAAAGGCTTTTTATCTGTTCAATTCGTTTCCTAACCTACCTATATATACCAAAACACATCTGTACGAAAATAGATGAGGTTGAACATTGAGAAAGCTTCATCTGTGAGAGATTCATTCTATTTTACTTTTCAATCTTCGTCTCTTTTAATTATTTTGATGAGAAAAATATCGTCCACATAATTCAAATACCAAACATATCGTTTCTCTACATCTGTCAGAGTTTTGAAAATCGAGGAAAGTTGATTGGAGTTCCAGTCTGTGAAGAACAAGGTGTTCTTCGTTGATCCACAGGAGATAGACGATTCCGCAAGTCTAGAAGTGCTGGATGGTAGCATATTTTAGGAGATCTTTGAAGATTGCAGCTAAGTATTGGTGCAGGGGAGCACAATTTCTAGGAGAGCTATAAGAACTTCAGTTCGGAGATCAGATAGTACGTGTCGTCGTCTAGTCTGATAGACTGTAAGTGTTTGAATCATTTATAGTGGATTGATTGGCAAAGTTTCGAAGTTTTTTCTACTTGTGTTTCTCCGTGATCATCCTGATGTTGATTTATTGCTTTTGCTTTGTTTATTGATTGATCATACAAACTGTGGTATTCAAATTTATAACTAAAATGACTTGTATCTTTAATCATCTAGAAAAGAATTAAAAAGTGACTTATTGTTGTTTAATTCATTAGTAATTTTAAATTTCGCATTATACACTTATTCACCCCCTCTAGGTATTGTTAGGGTCGAACTACGCATTTTTCAATTGGTATCAGAGCCTTATTTCGATTCCTGACCCTTAATAAATTGTGGATAAGTCAATCAATTTATGATTCGGAATCTGAGTGTGATATGGAACTTCAGGAGGTTATGAACAATTATTTGAGGAGAGTCTTAAAATTAGGAAGGTGAATAAGGCCGTGCTTAAAAAGGTTAATGCACTTTAATTAGAAAACGAGAGCCTTATAGCCAAACTTGAGGAGTCAACTAGATGTTTGAATGAATTAATGGTTGAAAAAGAGCCTTTAGAGGCTAAGGTTAAAACCCTTACGAACAATCTTGAAAAATCTAGTACTCAACTTCTTGCTTTCTTTGGTTTTAAGTTGCTTTCTTTGGTTTTAAGAAACTTGACAACATCTTAGGGATGAATAAGCCATCGGGTAATAAGGAAGGTCTAGGATATAATGAGAATGATCTTAATGCTGCTAGTACTTCCAAGACCATTTTTGTCCCTGCTACTAATCAGCCCAAGAATGGTCTTAACCCTGAACCCAAGAATAAGGGTATCGTAGGACAGATGCCTACTAGACATCGTAGGACCTACCAACCTAGGAATGAATATCAGCGACCACATAATTTTGATCCTAGGTTCATTCCCACATGTCACAATTGTGGTAAGGTATGACATATAAGACCTAAGTGTCATAAGCTATTGAATAGGAACACGACAAAAAATGTAGGTGTTCGAAAACTGAAATCATCGGTACAAAATAGGTTTCCTCCACCTAAGGTTCAAAATTTGAAATCTAAGATTGTTCATAAATTTACCCCTACATGTTTTCACTGTGGTGAGTTAGGACACATAAAACCTAGGTGTTGTCATCTCCTGAATAGAAATAGAAATCGGAACTTAAATAGAAATAACAATCAGGAGTGTGCTGGTCAAATTGACTTCCTTACTAATCAGATGAGTAAATTGACTAAGTTAATGATACAGATGATCGAAAATATTACCGTCACTAGGCAAGTTTGGATGAAGAAAAGCGATCTAACAATTGTGAAATTGATCACGGTGCTCTTAAAGGTAAGAGTATTTGCATACCTAACTGATTAGGTATTTTTGGTGCATGCGCGTGCTTAATTGTTATGTGTTATTACCTTTTGCATGCATCACATTTATTTGTTTGTCTTTTAGGCTTTTGTTTTATGCATGTACATTTTAGTCATGTTTGCACTGGCACATGCACGTTTTGTTTTGGATTGTGTGTTTGATTTTTGTTTTGTTTTGTGGTGCATTCATGCTTTAAAATAAAAACAAAAAATTGAAAATTGAAAAATAAAAATGATGAAAATTTTTACTACAGCATGATATATCATATTCATGAACATATATGTTGTGATTATGTATGAATATAATTGATGAGTTGTAACATAGTTTTCATTGCTGGCTTAGGTTGTTATGTAGTATTTAGTATATATGTCTTCATGTACCATATACAATGCACACACTTTGATTTTGTTAGTGGGACTCTACCGCGTGTGTGAGATTTGAGATGTCAATCACGTGTTAGTAAGGTGACTTCAAACATTAATTGACCGTATTTATTAGACATAAGCTCAAGTCTATCCCCTAATTTAGAAAGCTCAATATCTTATGTTCTTTTTTGAAGTCTATTTGATTTGAGCAATTAAGCGTGCAGGGCTTCTCATAACCTGATGCTTATAGTCAACTGACTTGGGTTAACCGGCCTAAAGCTCGTTACATGAGTAATTTTAGTCGCTTAATGAAGAAGAGCATGTACTTAAGATGTGAAAAATAATAATGAGCTTACAACATTGAAAGATATGAAAATAAAATATGCTCAAAGTTAAAGGGAGAAAAGAAAGTATTAATACAAAATTAGGATTAAATTATAGATTCTACTGTGCTTTATGGTTTGACTTTCATAAGTAGAGGAATGTACTTATTGACAGTGATGTTTAGCATGTCCCTTTTAACAAAATTAAGGCTTGGAGTCCTACTCACAGAGGATTAGTGACACTTCACATACATGAGTCACTTATACAATTTACTCCATTATGACTTAAATTGAGTAAGTGGGGAGGTTTACTATTTGTTAATTATGTTTGTGCATGTTATTAACTGCTTTTTGGACTGTCACATATTCATTTTTAAGATGGAATTTGAAATTGTTCCCTTAGTCATTTATGACAAAAATGGGGAGAAAGATTATATACAGGGGAACATTAAATGATTAAATGAAATTGAGTTTTGCATTGTTTTGCATTTAATATGTGAGTGGTCGTTGGAGAGAGACATACATACATATATTTTGGCATTCATATATTTTGGTTCCTTGTCATTTTGTGACAAAAAAGGGGGGAGTAGATATTTTTACTTTAATATGATGTACATGTTTTGTTTTGCTAAATTAAGTTTGATATTTTAGTAGTATCGATATGTCTTCTTGATATGTTGGGTTGTATTGGTACTATATTTTAATTTAGCAGGCATGTGTGAAACTGAAGAATACTTTATGATTCTTAAATTGCCTATATTCTATGAACTGTTTGAAATGCTTTATTTATATTGTTTTCCACACATTTTATACTGGGTGTTAAGTTGTCTATTTCAGGAAATATGTGCTGATTGAAATGCAGAATTTGTTCAAGTCAATTAGTTTTATGATAGGTTTTTGAGTCTGTAATTTATTTTTGATTACTGCCTTGACTCAATTAGTAGTTTTGCCACATAATGCCAAAAAGAGAGTTTTTTAGGTTTTTGATATTTTGTAATTAGCAATTCTATAAACAAAAGGACTGAATTGTACTATGTTTAAAAAGTCAAGGAGTAATGTGCAAGTAGTAAAAATAGGGTTATTAGGTTTAAGGTTCGAGATTGGCAAAAGGAAGAAAAACGGCGCGAATTTTTGATAGACTGTCGCCAAGGTTTGGCTCAATCTACAAAAACAGAAATATCGTCCCTGGACTGTCGCCCCTCCTTCGCTTGAGCGACATGCTGTCGCTTGATCGTCGCTGAGCCCTCGCTCGAGCGACGTGGTTATCCAAAAAAAATTTATTTCGTGATTTAAAGGTTTTTTACCTGACCAATTCGTTTCCTAACCTACCTATATATACCAAAACACATAGGTACGAAAAATAGATAAAGTTGAACATTGAGAGAGCTTCATCTGTGAGAGATTCATTCTATTTTACCTTTCGACTTTCCTCTATTGTGATTGTTTTGGTGAGAAAAATATCGTCCACATAATCCAAATATCAAACCTGTCTTTCCTCTACATCTGTCAGAGCTCTGAAGATCAAGAGAAATTGACTGCAGTTCTAGTCTATGAAGAACAAGGTGTTCTTCGTTGATCCACGGGAGATAGACGATTCCGCAAGATTAGGAGTGCTGTAGGGTAGCAAATTCTCGGAGAGCTTTGAAGATTGCAGCTAAGGATTGGTACAGGGGAGCACGATTTCCAGAAGAGCTGTAAGAACTTCGGTCCGGAGATCAGATAGTACGTGTTGTCGTCTAGTCTGGTAGACTATAAGTGTTTGAATTGTTTATAGTGGATTGAATGACAAAGTACTCGTAGTTTTTTTTCAGTTGGGTTTCTCCGTGATCATCCTGGTGTTGATTTACTGCTTTTATTTTGTTTATTGATTGATCATATAAACTGCGATATTCAAACTTAGGACTAAAATAATTTGCATGTTTAATCATCTAGAAAAGAATTAAAAAGTAACTTATTGCTATTTGATTCATTAGTAATTTTAAATTCCACATTATACACCTATTCAACCCCCTCTAGTTGTTGTTAGAGTCGAACTATGCGTTTTTCAAAAAGGTAAAATACAAATGAGCTATTTTAAAAGTGAGCAAATTAACGGTAGAATGAAAGAGTTAAAAATCACATATGAAGAAATGTTACTCACAATTTTCATTAGAGGCGATAGAGAACGAATAATAACATTTTTCAAATTAGAGATTCTAATTTTTGTTGTTTTGTTTTGAATTGAATTTTACACTCTGTTTGAGCCACATTATTCTCCACGGAATGCATTTTAAATAGTGTTTATGTGGAAAATATATGGTTAAAAAATAAGATTTTTTTTGAATTTGCGTGTAAAATTATTTTATTAAAAAATGTGTGATTGAAAATAAAAAAGAAAGATACATTTTAGAAGAATAAGTTTCAAACATGGTATTAATTCAAAATGCAACTCAATCCAAATGTGCAACGACCGAACCTAATTAATTTATTAAAGATGAAAGTGAAAAGTCCATAACTATATAAGAACTAGAGCATCGTTAGAATCATTATATTGTTAGAATCTAACAAAGGGATTGCAAGATTCTTCAGCAGATACAAATCGTTTTGTCATTTTAGAATAGTTGAAATGTAGAATCCTAATATCTTGATTGAAGTTTTACAATCATTTAATGTTGACGTGTAGGCACTAGGTTGGCCAAAGTGGAAAGTCTTTGGTGGACTTTCTTATATCTACATTTTATAATTATCTTTTTACTTCGAATATAATCTGGTTCAAAATCAATCAAACTTCTCGTCGATATCAAGTAGTGGTCAAAAGTTTGAATATATTTTTGATGACATTGTAAATGGATCATGAATACCATGGCAAATTTATGAATTATTCAGAAAAAAAATTAAAAAGTTGAGAACGATGTAACTTTCGTTCTTGTGTTGAAATTAATTTGGAATGATATCTACATGTTTTATAAATTTTTCACGGCATCTTGAAAAAATTAACTTCAAACGTATAAAGAAAAATAAAGACCATCTTAATTGAATCTATTGTTCAAAAACTTGGATAATGAAAAATATATTGAATTTGTTGACCTAACTTAGGTTCAAATTCTATCCCTACAAAATAGTTCAAATTGCTCAAATACATCGTGGACGAAAAAAATGGAAGATGACAACAAAGGACCATAAGATAGACATATTAATTATGAAAGCCATTCCTTTACGATGAATCCGTGCAAGAACATGTTTAGTACGAAGGAATAAATATGATCACAGAAAATTAAAATTTTACATTTCATAAAAGTTTTATCCCATGTTTATGTCAGTCGGTTATATTCATGAAAATATATTTCGAATTAAAATCACCATAAGTATACGGTTCGTTAACATATAATAAAGTGGAATTGAGTTTAAATATCGTCCCACGGAGATTGATTAGTTTAATTTTAGTTATCGCGACCTTAATCGAAACAAGAATAATGTAACGTGTTTGTTTATAATTTTAACTAAATTAATCTACTTATGCAATTATGAGTAAATTAACTAACTTAAATGCAAATTATTCTAAAGACAAATTAATGTTTTTAATAAATAATAAATGTATTAGGATCCCGAATTTTCATGCAATAATCAATTTTAACTCTGGTTTTACACTTTGACAACACGATTGAATTTTGACGAATCAATGTTCATATGTTATTTAACAATCTCTCTTGAGTAATGTTAAACTTATTTTTATATATGACCCAACTATATTTTTATGATGGATGCGAACATATAAAAGTACATAAATTTTTATGAACACTTAAAGATTTACATAGAGTATAGCGGTATATTTCTATTCTCTGTCGGACCTATGACAATTTATATATGCGAACCTATTTTTCTTCTTTCGAATGCATAAAATAAGCTACCAAATTGACACAACTACCGTGCATAATAATTGTGAAAAAAAGAAAATCATATAAATTATTCACTATTCGAAAATGTGTTTCAATGTCAAGTATATAAAACTAAAGATTAAAACTTATATTACATGGTTCATCGTTCTCTTAGCACAAAGAAAATTAGCGTAGCATGTTATGAAGAAGAAAACAAAAGAAATATTGAAGAATCGACGTCGCCCAAATAATGCTCGAATTGAATCTTCAAGTCTTGGAATCGATCTTCGTGTTTTTGCCCCCCTTCTATACTCCAAAAAGCTCTTAGAATATATTGTAATGCGTGGTGCCCAGTTTTGGATGACCATAGATCTTTAAAAGATGTCATAAAATTCGTTTCTATAAGAGTTTTATTCAAATAAAGAAACCAAAATTTTTCCTTCGGAAACATACTGTGTCACCACATAGTTAATCCTCATGCAACTGTATAGTTCAACAAAATTCATTCCTGAAATTTCCTGAAGCTGACCATGCGACCGTATGGTATTTACACTATGCGACCGCATAGTTTAGCTTAAAATTCATATGTTGCATTTTAGTCCCCGAACTCCGTTTTCTTGATGTTTGACTTCTTTTCTTGCTTCTTTTTCTCCCAACACTTCATTTCTTCGCTCAATTTTTATTTTATATTTTATATTTTTTGATTGTTTAGGTTAGAATACGAAAGTGGCATCTAACTAGGTTGATCGAATATCAAGGAATTGACCAGATCATTATAAAATTTATCACAGTCATTTATTTTTCATAGACTTTGTAATGATAATATGTCAACACTTCGTATTTCTAGAAATGAATGACATGAATCCTTCTGTACGTAACCACCTCAAGACCATGATCATTCTTTTATTTAGGATAGATTTATGATAATTTAGAGACATTCCATTTAATTCTAAAAATTACAGAGTTCTTCCCTATTAGCATAAAATTTTAATTTTGGCACTTTCTTTTATATTAAGCTCCTGTTTGGTGAAAATTAAAATCAAATTTTTAGTAGATTTTGATAAAAGTTTATGAAATGTGTGATTGAAAAGTTATGAATTCCATAAAATATTTGGTTAAAATTAATTATTAACTTTTGATTGAGATTAAAATATAACCCTCAGACTGGGGTTAAATATAAAACTAAAATTATTTTCTCATTTATCTTTTTCAAAAAATATATATATATGGAAATTAACCATTATATTTTGTCTTAAAAAGAAAAAAGATGGTTACATTCTTTATTGTGTTTTTTTATATTAAAATAAGAATATTTTTAACTTAATGTAATATGGGGTTACAAAATGACTCTCCCCCACTACACCTCGCATTTAAACCATCTCAAATCAGTCCGATTATTATTTTTTATTTTAGTTTATCTATATTTTAAATTTAAATTGCATCCAGAAATACATAAAAAAAAAAAGGATAAATAAGTAAATAGAGATGTAGGAATGGAAACGATGCTGGACATGGAGCCATCCCTGTCCCACTAAAATTTTTTGAGAAGTTGGACAGGCCGGGAATTTAAATATCTCTAATTATCACCCCGTTGATTTTTTTTTTTTTTTGAATAACATAAAAAATAAAAATAAAAAGATTCACATGAGGAAATATTTTAATTTGCATCCTACACTCGTCTCGCCACACCACATCGTCCAAAAATCCTCGACAGGGCAGGGGACACGAAGGGTCGACATTATCCGCTCCATCTCATTGCCAACTCTATAATTATTTACAAATACAAAAGCTAAATATAAAATTTTATTCAAACATTATGTAATTAATTTATTTTAGCTAAAGTGAAGGTTGGCTTCTAAACAGAAAATCTTAACAAATTAGGAAAAAGAAGGAAAAAAAACAAGGATAGTAAAATATTATTTAAAAGTAGTTTAAGTTATATTATCGACGCATAAGGGTGAAATAGAAAATAAAAATATAATTTATTAGAAATAAACTTTAAGGAGGATTTCTGAAAATTTTCAAGTAAAGAGTGTTCTTGAAATTATCATAAACCCCGAGGAAATTTTTAAAATTTACCTTTTATTCTAATTGTTCTTCTTCTTTGCCAACCATCTGATTTGACTATCGTAATAGGAATGGGAAAATAGCCTTACAAGTTTTATAGTAAAGTCATCATCAAGGAGAAAGAAAGACCATACAAGCATATGTAATAAGAATTAAGTCATTTGCACATGGAATTCCTACACCCTCTCACGTGAGTTGGGTCCCAAAGAAAGTAAAAAAATTTGCCCACCCCGCCTTATATGTGAATTATCGATGGGGATTCTTGTACATGAAGCATGATTGGTGTGGTAAAGTAATTAATCATTGCCATTGCTGTGGCAAAAACCCTTGCACAAATTGTTTTTCCCTTAAATCATTTAACATTCTCATCCTACAAAAATCATTAGATCTTGAACATTCTCCCAACTCCCAAGTAATAATTGCAATAAAAACTTTACAATGAGAACATATTTAACAAAGAGATGATATGGATATTATTTCCCTAATCCAATTATAAAATCTTGGAAATGGAAGAGTCACAAGGCCCACCTTATCAAGTTAGAAATGATGTTCATTTAAATGGTCATTTTTGTCAAATATCAGCTTTGTTCTTATTCTAACAATTGAAATAGTTGTTTTTCTTCTACTTTCCCAAACTTGAAGGTTTCAGATTACAGTTATAGTTGATGAAACATGCCTTTAGAAAATCAATGGGAAAAGTAAACGTATACAAAGTTCTCTTTAACAACTGACTTTATTTTGTTTAATTAAGTAGACGTAAGATACCAAAATCGAATAGAAATATCAATTGATATTAAAATATAAGGATAATTTTTTTCTATATTACATGTTGCAAGTTCAAATAGAGAATGATAGTTTGTTGTCTGTCAATCATCGGTAAAAAACTGTCTTCCATTATTGGGAGAAAAATAAAGTAATGAATAGTATTTTTTGAAGAATGTGTGGTTGAAAAATAAAATAACTTTATTGGTTTGTGTGTAGAATATTTTATTGAGTGAATATGTAGTTGAAAATCTTACTGTAGCAAATAATTTTTTGGAATAATAGTAGACAAACATGGGCTTAGTTCATGATTTATAATTTTGAATTTCTATCTTTTGAAATTGCTATGATTTGTCTAATAAATTTTGTAGTGACGATTCACTTTTTTTGAAAACGAAGGCACTTAATTGAATTATTAAACTAGCTAGAAAAAATATGAGAAAATTATAGTAATGGTCCCTAAACTTTCACTTTTTAAAAAAATTTACTCTCACCTTCAATTTGTGTCAACGAATATCCCAAACCTTTGAAAAATTAGCAGCAGAGTTCCAAATGAATGGAAATAACTGTAGTTGACCAAGAAAATAAAATTTTGACCAAATTAAAAACAGGTAAAATTGTATATTTACATTTTTTTCATATTAACCATTAAACAAAAAAAAAAAAAAAATCTACCCTACCCATCACCATCACCCCACCCCACTATTCCCCATCTTCATCTTCTCCATTTTTACACTGTTATGCCTCGTCACCGATGCTCAAAGTCAAAGTGCCACGTAGTTATCCACGTGGGCAGAGAATCAATAAAAAAATCAACAAAGACCCAATTGGTCAAAATATAAAGAAACTATGCAAACTACCGAAGTTCATACCGAAGCTCTACAACTTGGGCTGAAATACTGCCTAAAGACACAAAAAAAGGAACTCAAGCTCTCTACTCAGAGGACCAATACAAAGACCCTCCGAGGCTCATGAAGCCGACGTTTTATTTTTGTAACATATTTTGAAGATATTTTAGAAGTGATTGATGTAATACTTATATTATAGAATGTTAGTGTGTCAACCTATTGTATAGGGCGATCGACTCCTTATCAATGTATAAATTATATGAACAGACAGTGATGTGAAGTATCAACTAAAGAGATGAGGTCACGTGGTTCTGATCTAACATAAGCGGTCAGTCAAAGCACTATAAATATGTTCTCTTTATAACTAAGAAAATGAGAAAAAGATTATGAGAACTTATACTTTGAACTCTCAAATATAATAAGGAAATATCTAAAAATAATTTTTGTGAGCATTTTAACGTTACATTACATGCTCTTGGAATGGAAATATCTGAATACACAATCTTACAATTTGACTTTAGTGGAGTTATCGATAAGCTGAACCCAGGGTTAGTAAATCTTACAATCTTAAACTCCTCAAAGGTTAGTAAATGTCTTCTATTGGCTGAATCCTGGGTTGCCTAGAAATGGGCAGGCTCAACTACTTCTTAAACTTAGAAATAAGCAACAGAAGCTTTTTCAGTTTGAAAGACAAGAAGAACTAGTTTATAATGAGGAGTGTCGGATTCCTCCCTCTAGAAATAGGCGTGAGAGAAAAGACCAGACCAAAAGAAGCAGGACCTTCACATCCACCTCCACAAACCTAATATAGAGAAGATGAGGATTCTGGTGAACTACAAAAGTCCTGCGGCCTTGGCGACGACGACGATCATTCACCATTTTCGCAAGCCATTAGGAATGCTCCTATGCTGAACCACTTCACACTTCCAAAAATTCATAAATATGATGGGAGAGGCGACCCAGGGAAGCACCTCAACAGCTTCAAAACCACATGAATCTAAAGGGAGCCGCCCCAGGCATGAAGTGTAGAGCCTTTCACTTGACCCTAAGTGGAGCGATCGAAATTTGGTACACCAAGTTGCCAGAAGGAAGCATCCGGAGATGGTTAGACTTCAAAGGGATGTTTCTAAAACAATTCGCCATCAATAAAGAAGGCGAAAGACCAATTCAATGCCTGGACGACGTGCGACAACAGCAGGACGAATCTCTAAAAAGTTTCTTGTCCCGATTTACTGATGAGATGACCTACTGTGTACAAGTTGTTGACCTATAGTTGATGTCTCATTTTTATTGTCACAAACATATTGCGTTTATTTCTAACAAATTGATTTCGAGTGTCTATAGTGATTATTTCAAATCAATATAATTGAAGACACAAAGTTCAAGGTCAAAAAATTTGCATACAACAATCGATATGGAAACAAAATTGATCAAACGAGATTATGAAGAATGATATTGCAAAATTCGCAAAAAGATACCTCAACAACAATCGAGACACAAGTTAAAGTACCATCAAGCAATGCACGTCAAGATGTTCAAGACAAAAAGTTTAGACTTTGTGCAATCATATATAAAGGTAAAACGTTTAAATATTTGGCAATGATTCGTGACGAGCTCAAGTTTTGATTTCACAATCGAAAAATCATGACAAAATGTTTTACTCGTAAAATATGTTTTCAAAGGTAAAAATCGAAACAAACATTTTTAAATATGACAAATATTTTGAAAAATATTTTTAAACATCCCTTTAACTCATACTTTTGAGAAATGTTTAAACGATGACGTTTCAGGCCAAAACCATTTTTACCAGACATTCGGTAAGACATACCGGACGTCCGGTAAAGTTGATTTGGCTCCAACGGTCAAATTTCAAACAGTCTGATTTTCTGGTAAAAAATAACGGCTATATTAACCGTCTGGTAAATACCGGACATCCGGTACGATAGATTTTCATCTATAAATATCAACTCTCTTTGCATTCAATTTGGACAACTTGGAGAGAAAATTAAGAGAGCAAATTATTGAAAATCTTTTAGCTTAATTCATTTTATATTCTATCTCATTTACAAAGAATTTCTTGATTGATCCAAACTAGTTTTATATATTTCATCAGGAATTCTATTTTGTAAAGAAATTTCTCAATCTCATCTATTTTCAAATTCTTGATAAAAGTTTTCTTTACCAACACTTATATTGAAGTGTAAATCTCTCTTCACACTAAACTTGTTTTATTTGTTAAGAGAGATCATTGGTTGAAAACTTTGATACAACAATATATACAATTTCATCATCCATCATTTATCAAAGTTTACAACATTAATACTTCAACTTTATCATTTACTATCTATTGAAGTGTTTGCCTCTTCTCTTCTTGTTCTTAATTTTGAATATATTATTCATTAAGAAAATACGATTTCAATTGTAAAATTCATTTGAATTTAAGGTCGTGTTGAAGTTCATTAAAGATCAACATTGTATAAGGATTGGTGCGTCTTGTTGTAAGTCACCGTGTGGATCATATTGAGATCCCGTAAAACTCAATAGTGTGGGTCGTGTTGATATCCCGAAAAGCTCAACATTGTAAAGGATCAGTACTCCTTGTTGTAAGTTACCATTATAGTAAAATTGGTCTTTCTCGTGACGGACAGCTTGATGACGGAGACGTAGAATACTTTGTGTATTGGGCTCCATTAAATCGGTTTGTTATCTTTACATTATTGCACTTTACTTTAAATTGCTCTATATATTGGGAAATATCCTTACTTAAATTAAGTTATCGAACTTGCATAGTTAATTGTAATATTATATTTGTGCTTATTATTCGAATTAATCTATATATTCTTTACTTGCTTGAATTTAGATTAATTATTTGAAAAAGTTTCATAAACCAATTCACCCCCTCTTACTTCGTTATTCTTGGGCTAACACAAGTAATAGATAGGGAAGCTCTAACTGCCCTAAAGCAAGGTTTGGGCATGAATTCTCTCTTTTGCAGGGATGTACAAAATACGGATCCTACCACCTATGATGCCTATTGGAAATGATAAGGCACAAAATCCTCAAAGAAAAATTGCGTGATCATGGGAACAGGGCCATCAAAGGACTCTCCCTCCTCAAATGCAAAGGGAAAAAGGTCATACCTCCAATTTGATGGATCACTAGACCCCTTTCAATCATGGGTAAGCACTGGCTGTAGCAACGCTCAATGCGATACCCACTTTGGCTTACGAAGAGGTAAACCCTGGTGCTGAAATACATTAGAGCCGACCCTATCAGAGGTACCCTCAAAGAGGGAGGGGTAGAGGACGAGGCGCTGAACCTAAAAATATGGACGAAGTGCCCATTTATTGTACTTATCAACACTCCTATAACCACTGTATGGAATATTGTTAGTGTTGACTTATGGTTGATATCTAGTTTTGATTATCACAAATATATTGCATTTATTTTTAACAAATTGATTTTGAGTGTCTATAATGATTATTGCTAATCAATATAATTGAAGACACAAAGTTCAAGGCCAAGAAATTTGCATACAACAATCGACAGGGAAACAAAATTGATCAAACGAGGCTATGAAGAATGATATTGTAAAATTCGCAAAAAGATGTCTCAACAAGANAATTGCGTGATCATGGGAACAGGGCCATCAAAGGACTCTCCCTCCTCAAATGCAAAGGGAAAAAGGTCATACCTCCAATTTGATGGATCACTAGACCCCTTTCAATCATGGGTAAGCACTGGCTGTAGCAACGCTCAATGCGATACCCACTTTGGCTTACGAAGAGGTAAACCCTGGTGCTGAAATACATTAGAGCCGACCCTATCAGAGGTACCCTCAAAGAGGGAGGGGTAGAGGACGAGGCGCTGAACCTAAAAATATGGACGAAGTGCCCATTTATTGTACTTATCAACACTCCTATAACCACTGTATGGAATATTGTTAGTGTTGACTTATGGTTGATATCTAGTTTTGATTATCACAAATATATTGCATTTATTTTTAACAAATTGATTTTGAGTGTCTATAATGATTATTGCTAATCAATATAATTGAAGACACAAAGTTCAAGGCCAAAAAATTTGCATGCAACAATCGACATGGAAACAAAATTGATCAAACGAGGTTATGAAGAATGATATTGCAAAACTCGTAAAAAGATACCTCAACAAGAATCAAGACAAAAGTTAAAGTACCATCAAGCAATGCACATCAAGATGTTCAAAATAAAAAGTTTAGACTTTGCGTAATCATATGTAAAGGTAAAACGTTTTAATATTTGGCAATGATTCGTGACGAGTTCGAGTTTTGATTTCACAATCGAAAAATCACGACAAAATGTTTTACTCGTAAAATATGTTTTCAAAGGTAAAAATCGAAACAAGTATTTTTAAATATGACAAATACTTTGAAAAACATTTTTAAATGTCCCTCCAACTCTTACATTTGAGAAATATTTAAACAATGACGTTTCGGGCCAAAATCGATTTTACCGGACGTCCGGTAAGACATATCAGACGTCTGGTAAAGTTGATTTAGCTCCAAAGATCAAATTTTTTAAACGATCTGATTTTCTAACAAAAAATAACGGCTATATTTACCTTCCGGTACAGTGCATTCGGTACGATAGATTTTCATTTATAAATACCAACTCTCTTTGCATTAAATTTGGACAACTTTGGAAAGAAAATTAAGAGAGCAAATTATTGAAAATCTTTGAACTTAATTGATTTTATATTTTATCTCATTTACAAAGAATTTTTTGATTGATCCAAACTAGTTTTATCTATTTCATCGAGAATTCTATTTTGCAAAGAAACTTCTCAATCTCATCTATTTTCAATTTCTTGATAAAAATTTTCTTTACCAACACTTATATTAAAGTGTAAATCTCTCTTCATACTAAACTTATTTTATTTGTTAAAAGAGATCATTGGTTGAAAACTTTGATAAAACAATACAAACAATTTTATCATCTCTCATTTATCAAAGTTTACAATATCAACACTTGAGGTTTATAATTTGCTATCTATTGAAATGTTTGCATCTTCTCTTCTTGTTCTCAACTTTGAATATATCATGCATTAATAAGAGAAGATTTCAATTGTAAAATTCATTTGAATTGTGAGTCGTGTTGAAGTCTCTTAACGATCAACATTGTATAAGGATTGGTGTGCCTTGTTGTAAATCACCGTGTGGGTCATATTGAGGTCCCGTAAAGCTCAATAGTGTGGGTCGTGTTGAGGTCCCGAAAAGTTCAATATTGTAAATGATCGGTACTCCTTGTTGTAAGTTACCATTATAGTCAAATTGGCCTTTCTAGTGTTCCCTCATTTATAACACATATAAACTGTACAAATTTTAAATTCTTTAAGTAAAAAATGTAGATTTCTCCCAAAAAAAAAAGAGCCGGCTCGGGCTCGTCTCGGCTTGGCTCGGCCTGCTAAGGCTCGGGCCAAAAAGCTCTGGCCGAGCCTTATTTTTTTGGCCGGACTTTGCTCGACTCGGCTCGGGCCCAAAAAAGTTCGGTGGCTCGGCTCGGCTCGACTCGACTCGGCTCGTTGACATAGCTAGCCCCAACATAAATAAAGCCCCAAGGAGAAGGAAAAATGATGCTGAGAGACCTAGAGACGGTTAAAGATAAAGGCAAAGCCCCCTGCAAATGATGGCCAGGAGCTCATCAAGGAAATTGGTACGATCTTTGGAGGCCCGTATGTTGGGGGAGAGTCTAAGAACTCTCAAAAGAACTATGACAGAGAAGTAAATAACCCTCCTATGACGAGCTTCATAGTTAACTGAGCCTTCACTGGAAGAGTAATTCCACCAATCACCTTTACTTAAGATGATGCAGTAGGTGTACATTATACACATTGCAATGTCCTAGTGGTGAGGGCCGTCGTAACACTCAATGGCCTGAAAAGAATATTAGTGGATTATGAAAGCTTTGTCAACATCATCTTTGGAACAACTTTTGACAAGATGAAAGTTGACCATAAGCTTACCCCAATGAGTTCCCACTTGTACGATTTCACAGGAGATAACATCATTCCAAGGGATAAGATCACTCTAGCAATAGAGATGGGGATTACTCCCTTGACCATTCACCACTTCATGAAATTTTTGGTGGTAGATAATCGATCCGCTTATCATAGAGTACTGGAGAAGCCAGTCATTTCTATTCATGATTTATGCATGAAATTCCCAACTGAGGAGCCAATTAAAGAAGCGCAAGAGAATGTTACTCGAACTCCCTAAGAAAAGCCGAGCTAAGAAGTGTCAACGTGATAGTCACATATATTGATATGGACGATGTCCCTAAATAAGAAAGAAATCCTGAACAAGGGAAAGATGTTGAAATGATGGATGCCCTTGAAGAAGTGGTCATCCTTGGAGTCATACGTACCTCTGAAGAAGAGACTGTATGTAAAGAACAGATCACCCCTGAAGAAGGGAGTGTTGCTGAAGAAGCAATTAGTTTGGAGGAGCTGGACCCACGCGTCATTAATTGCGAGCCTCAAATAGTACCTATGGAAGAATTGGAGAACTTCCTAGTAGACCCACAAGACCTCTCCAACATCTGCAGATTGGAAGAAATCTATCCATAGAAGCTAAGAAGGAGCTGAAAAGCTTCTTAATGAAAAATCTCGATGTCTTCGCTTGGAAGTACGAAGACATGGTTGGTATTAACTCGAAGGTCAGTTGCCATCAATTAAATATTGACCCAATGGCCACAACACATAGGCAAAAAAGAAGAGCTCTCAATCTAGAGAGATATAAAGCTCTCAAAGATGAAGTTAAGAAGCTGATCGACAATGGATTCGTCTGGGAGTCAGTGTATCCTAAATGGGTCTCTAACCCAGTATTGGTAAAAAAGCACAACGGAAAATGGAGGGTTTATGTGGATTTTTCAAACTTGAACCAAGCCTGTCCTAAAGACAACTTTTCACTTCCCAGAATCGACCAATTTGTGGATTCGACTGCAGGACATGAACTTCTTAGCTTCATGGATGCATATTTTGGATATAACCAGATCTTAATGTTCCCAAGAGATGAAGAACGCACTTCCTTCATCACAAACAAATGTCTCTATTGCTACAAAGTTATGCTTTTTGGGTTGAAAAATGCTGAGGCCACCTACAAAAGGCTTGTCAACAAAATGTTCGCCGACCTTATTAGGAAAGTCATGGAGGTCTATGTAGATGACATGCTGGTGAAGAGTTTAAAAGCAAGGGATCATGTTAAGAACCTTAACGTGACATTTCAAATTTTGAGGAGGTACCGGATGAAGCCCAATTAAAATGTGCCTTTGGAGTCGCTTCTGGAAAGTTTTTGGGCTACATCGTCAACCAAAGAGGCATCGAAACTAACCCTGAAAAGGTCAAAGCTTTAATTGATATGAGGTCACCTAAAAAATCGAAAGAGGTGCAAAGCCTCACCGGACGAATAACTGTCTTAAACCATTTCATCTCTAAGGCAACGGACAAGTGCCTACTGTTCTTCAAATTTGCAAAGGTAGAAATAAGTTCCAATGGACAGATGAATGTGAAGAAGCCCTTCAAAAGCTGAAGAAGCACTTGGGATAGGTTTCCCTTCTTTCCAAACCTAAGGTTAACGAGCCATTGCAGTTATATTTGACAAGAACCACTGATGGCATCAATACGATTTTAATAAGAGAGGAGAATGATCATTAACTACCCATTTACTACGTGAGCAAAGCACTTTTGGCAGTATTTTCAGATGAATAGATAGATGAATGTGAAGAAGCCCTTCTTGGTGATAGCCTCTCGAAAGTTGAGACCATATTTTCAGGCTCACACTATTTATGTGTTAACAAGTTTTTCCCTCAAGCAAGTACTGCAGAAGCCTGACGCCTCGAAGAGGTTACTAAAATGGGCTGTGGAACTTAGTGAATTTGATATCGTGTTTAAACCAAGGTCTGCCATTAAGGGGCATGCCCTTGTGGCTGAATTCATTCCTATTCCAAAAATGGAAAGGAGATGAAAATCGCCGAACCTCCAACATGGAGCCTTTTCGTGGATAGATCATCGGGAGACTCCGGGTCAGGGACCGAAGTCATCCTTGTCAGTCAGAAAGGACATAAGCTTACTTGTATTATACAGCTCGATTTCATAGCCACAAATAATGCAGTAGAATACGAAGCCCTCCTTACGGACCTTAGGTTAGCCAAAGAAATACAAGTAAAGATGCTCATTATCAATATCGATTCCCAACTAGTAATGAGTCAGGTCCATGGCAATTTTTCAGCTAGAAATAAGTCCATCCATGGCTGCGTACTTGAAATTGATTATGGAATTCATCCATTCTTTTGAAAGATTCGAGCTGGTACAAATCCCACGTACAGATAATGTTCATTCTGATGCCCTACCCAAATTAGCAAGTAGTAAAGATTCTGAATTACTCATTGTGCTGCCCATAGAGCATCTTACCATACCCTCCACCACCACTCGTGAAGTGATAATGTGGGTTGAAGATACTCCCTTATGGATGAAGCCAATTATATCCTTTCTCAAGGACTAAACACTACCCTCTGAAAAAGAGGAGGCCCAGAAGTTCGTCTTTCAGGACGATCTGCTATACAAACGTGATTTCTCACTATCCTTACTCCGATGCATTGGTGGAGAATAAGCTAATTATGTGCTCTGAGAAATTTATGAAGGAATATGTGGGAACCATACAGGAGAATGGTGCATGGCACAGAAAGTATTAAGGTAAAGATATTATTAGCTCATCTTGAAAAAGGACGCACAACAATTTGTCAAAAAATATGATAAATGCTAACGCTTTGCAACTATTCAAAGGTAACCTTCTCAAAAGCTAAATGTTGTATCTAGCTCCTAGCCATTTGCTAAATGGGGAATCGACCTTATAGGACCTCTTTCCAAGGGGAGAGGAAATTTAAGCTTCGCAATTGTCGCCATTTATTATTTCACCAAATGCGTAGAGACCGAGCCACTTGCCAAGATCACTGAAACCAACACTTTCAAATTCATTTGGAAGAACATCATTTGTAGGTTCGGAATCCCACATTCAATTGTCTCAGGCAATGGTCGACAATTTGTGAGCAGTTGGGTATTAAAAAAAAAGTTCCTTCCAACATCATCCCCAAGCAAATAGGCCGGTAGAGGTCGTCAACAAAATAATCAAGTACACATTAAAAAGGAAGTTGGATCATCTAAAGGGGCCTGGAATGATGAGTTACCACAAGTCCTTTATGCAATCAGAACTACAAGTAGAACTACTATAAGAGAGACCACTTTCTCGATGGCCTATGGGGCTGAGGCTATGAGTTCGGTCGAAGTATGTCTGCCATCTCCTCATCGAATTCACTTTAATGAGCTATCAAATAACGAGATAAGGATATGTGAGCTCGACATCCCTAACGAAAGAAGGGATGACTCCTGCGCAAAATTGACCATTTATCAACGAAAAATGACTAGATACTACAATGAAAAAGTGAGAAAGAAGTCATTTCGTCTAAATGAATTAATATTACGAGGATGTTTTTGTCCTCTAAAAAGCAAGGGGCTTGGCCCAAGCTGGGAAGGCCCCTATCGTATCAAGGAAGAGATTCGACTAGAAACCTACAAAATTGAAAATATGGATGGAAAGGCACAGCCTCACCCATGAAATGTAGAACATCTACGCGAATATTATCAATGATGATGTAAACATCTTGTATGTATAGTTCATGATACAATAAAATTGACTTTTATCAAAGTATGTGTAAATTAAAAATACCTCCCAGGAGGTAAAAGCCCTGAAGAAAGCCCCTGCATAAACGAAATGTCCTTATACAGAGAAGCGTGAGTACCTTGACAAAGAGCTAGACCCCTAAAGGGACCACCTCCAACTCACAAAGTGCTACACATGCCCTTAGCAACAAAAAAGTTGTTAAGGAAGCTTTAGCATGAACGAACCGCTCAACCCCATACTTAGGAAACAAAGTTCGTGATACGAAGAACTAAAATTAAATTTGCACAAGATCATTACAAATAAAAAGAGCATCCTATTGAGAAAGCTCAAAGGAAAAGCCTTTTCATAGACGATCAGTCCCTATGAAGAGATGCATGAGCACTTCGACGATGAGATAGACTGCAAGGAGAACCACGTCTGCAATCACAAAGTGTGGCACATGCATTTAACAACAAAAAATTGCTAAAGAAGCCTCAGCATGGGCGAACCACCCAACCCCATTCTTAGGAAAAGAAATGCCAGCAAACTACCTACACTTGTGCAAATTATAAACAAATTTTTTAACAGAAGTTTGAAGCATTAAAGAACTTCAATGCATTGGAGTTTGATGTGCTTAAGTTCTGATTCTTATTAAAGTACACGACCTTCTAACACTTATGCAAAGTTATAAATTTGATTTTAACCATTGTAGTTCGATGTGCTTAAAGTTCTAAAACTTATTAAGGAACATGACCTTCTACACTTATGCAAAACAGCAAGATTGATTCTACTTCCAGAGTTCTATATGTATAAGTTCGATGTTATCATGAATTTGATGTTGTCATAAATCTGATGTTACTTATTACTTTAAGTTTAAACATTATTGCTCAAGTATAAGATGTTCGAATCATGTTAGTAAACACGTCAGTACGTATTAAGCAGAAGTAGTAAATGCAGAAAAGAAACATAAATATTGAAAAAAGAACTTCATTCATTAAACACCATATTTACATCTGGTGGACCAAAGCCACTAACATAGAGAAAAGTATAAAAAGAAAACAAAAGAAAACGTAATTTCTAAGCAGGTGGGAGTGGGTGAGCCATAGAGGGAACAATAGCATTATGAGCCACTTCTTCAGCTGCCTCTTCAACTGCATCATGTTCGATCTCAATCTCTTGGCTTTCCTCTGTCGGAGTTTTAGGTTCAGGCTCCTTCTCCTCAAGAAATTTTGCCCTTAACTCCGAAGTGTTGATGCATTAAATGTTGACCTCCAGCCACTCCCTCATATCAGTGTAGGCATATTTCCGTCAGTACTTAGCAAAACTTTGCTTTGCCTCCGTCAAATGGAAGTTGGTGAGGAAATGTTTCTCATCATCAATACCAGCAGACTGAGCCTCCTGCTAGTAATTTCTATCTCTTCAGTTATACCAGCTATTTTGGAGTTCAACTCTCCCACCCGTCCCTTTAGAAATGAGTTCTCCTTATTGGCCTTTTCCAAGGCCTCAACTACGAGCCGCTGATGGGCTTCGGAAGTCTCCACTCACTTCATTAAAGAGGCCACCTCGCTTTGGGATAGATGGAGCTCCTTCTTCAAATTCTCAATTTCTGCTAAGGCAGAAGCGAGCTTCACAGACTCCTTTGCCTACTTCTTCTTCAAATCCTCCACTTCAGCTTTGGCCTTGCTAGTAGCTTCCTCAGCCTAAGAGACTTTATTGATAAACTCTCTATTTTTTTATTGAAGGTTTTTAAAGATTTTAAGCCTTTATGGCCACGACGAAGGCCCTCCCCACTTGGCTCACCATCATTGAGAATACGCTTATAGCGTCCCTGGTCTCTACAAAATTTTGCTACCTTTCCATCCCGTACTTATGAAAAGTGGTCATGGCAGTCTGAACTTCTGGAGGAAATAGGGAAAGACTTTTAGGAGCCAGCTCCTCGTCCCTAGTCATGACGGTGAGCCTTGTTCTTGAAGGAGCCTCAGAAGCGGTGGAGTTGTTTGTAGACTTGGCCTCATTGGCAGATTCCTACCGCTAAGGCTCCACGGCAGCCGACCTCTTCTACCCCCAGAGGTCCCAGCTATTGATGTTGCTAATAATTCATCCCCAGGTGGGACACTAGAGCGAGGTAGAGGAATATTATTAGAACCACGCACCCTGGTTGTAGAGAACCTCTACTTTTTTTTTGGGGATCACCTCAACAACCCTTTTCCCTTTATCAACCCGGTGAGGTCACACTTCCTTCTGGCTGCTAGCCTCCCTACTAACATTCTCTATTTTATCCCTCACCTACTTTGCTCCCGCAGATGAGGGCTTCTTGCACTTATGTTTAGAAGTGATGGTGGCAGGGAGAATTGTGGTCATAACCAGGGTGGGATGCCTCCATTTTTCAAAATTTTTGACAGGGCAAAACACAAGGTCCAACACAAGTAAATGAAAAACAGTAGAGAAAAATTAAAGTTAAGTATAAAAGAGCGAAGTTATACCCCTCCTGATCATTAAGTAAAACTCTTCAAAAAAATGTCCTTGAAACTATCAACCAGTCGAAATCTCGTGAGGAAGAAGATCGATGGTAGATGCCAGCAAGAGTGTCTTGGTCACTCTTAGTAAGGTCGAAGCGCTCAACTGACCCTGTAAGACAACAAAAAAATGTTAAGTATTAGATCAGTCAGTCAGAGAAAATAAAAGGCAAAAACAACACTCATTAACTTCGGAGTAGGAGGTTGGGACTTTGACGTGGAGAACAGTATCACCCTCGCACTCTTGCCACTTCTCCCAGACCTAGAGCCATGTCTCATTCCATCCTTTAATGGAGGAAGGCAAGTCCAAGATGAGGGAGGAATGTCACCCCCATGGGCACAAGGAGTACCATCCCCTAGAATCCCATTTACCTAAGACACGGGGATGAAAAACAGATTGAAAGACATGAAGGGGCATGTCCTTGCCCAGTGAGGTCTTCTTCCAAAGGAAGTACGTCACCACCAATTGGGCGCATGCTTTAGGAACGAATTGGGTGGGGGCCAGCTTGTACAGCCTAAGGACAGCCTAGAAAAAGGGTAAATAGGCTGGCAAACACCAATTTTTAAAAGAAACTCACTGACGGAGATGTAGCCTGGCCTAGGATAGCAACATCGCTCATTAAGAGTGGAGGAAAAGAGCTCTAATCATAGAGGATCCTATACTTTTCCCTAAAATTTACTATGTAGGACGGATATATAGAAGAAGGGATTTTAGTTGCCTCCCAGGCTATACCAGTATCTCTCTTACCCTCTCCAGGTAGAAGAATACTTTGCCCAGCTTGTACGGCCCTAACCAGGTTAGCGGTGTCGGTGATTTGCACCCCCATCTTACCGACCAATTCACTCAAATCCACATTACCCCTGGTAGAAGTAAAAGATGTCATTGGTTAAAATCTTTTAAAAAGTTAAAAGATCAAATACTTAAGAGTTTGAGATAGACGATGGTGATGGTGAAAACACCAAAAAGCAGTAGAAAAGCAATGAAGAAAGCGGAGAAAAACTTGAAGATTCTTGAAGAAAAAACTTAGAGAAAATTTGAGATTTTGAAGAAGGTTAGTGCTGAAAAATAACGAAAAGCAAAGTAGTTTTTCGTCATAAGTGTTTGCCTTTTATAGGCAGAGCCTCTTAATCCCAGTCATTGGATGATATTTCGGGTCATCTGACCGTTCATTTGAAGATTAAATCTGAGCCGCTCAACACATCTGTCACTTCATCTTCTGTGGCTCAGATCAGAGCATCTATTCCATGCGCTCTCATGCGCCTGAAGTTCGTGAAGCACGTGGGAGACAACCATCATTGCGTATTAAATACGACGACGGTTGCGTGTATAAAAAGTTGAATCGCTTTACCTGTCTTTTCTTGAAAGCGGACCACGATAACAAATCATTTGGGCATAATAACTAAGGATGCCTCGTGTTCTTCAACCATGTTAAAGTCAAGCTCCTCATAATTATCAATTCTGAGGCCTAGTATGGTCAGACCCACCCCTCCTTAGCCAGTTCAGACAAAACTTCAGCTTTGCAAGGCACTTCAGACAAGATAGCCTAAGAATTTCCCTGCTTTGCTGGCCCTTCCCCAAATTGTTCCAGAAAGTGAAATACCTCTAAGTATACGAGTTCAGACAAAACTGGTAAGAGGTCCGAACAAGTCAGGTACATTGGAGATATTGTGGTATGATATAAACCACCACCTACAAAAAATTTATTTACATTTCAGTCCATGTATTACATAAATAAACATGCCTAGACTTAGGAGACTATTGTTATTCCTCGCCATCGAGGCTCAAAGTCAAAGTGTCACGTAGCAATCCACGTGGACGGAAAATCAACAGAAAAGTCAACAAAGACATAAGTTGTCAAATATAAAGAAAATATGCAAACTACCAAAGCTCATACTAACACAAAGACCTTTCGAGGCTCTCAATTCATTTGAGGCTCATGAAGCCAACGTTGTATTTTGCAACATATTTTGAAGATCTTTTAGAAATGATTGATGTAACACTTGTAATAAAGAATGTTAGTGTATCAATCTATTATATAGGGCGGCTGACCCCTTATCAATGTATAAATTATATGAATAAACAGTGATGTGAAACCTCAACTAAGGAGAAGAGGCCATGTAGTTCTGATTTAACGGACACCGCGTCGGCCAAAGCACTATAAATAGGTTTTCTTTATAACTAAGAAAAGATGATTTTTGGAAGAAAAATATTTTGAGAACTTATACTTTGAACTCTCAGATATGATAAGGAAATATCTACAAAGAATTTTTGTGAGCATTTTCACCTTACATTACATACTCTTGGAATGGAAATATCTGAATACACAATTTTATAATTTCTATTCTTATTGTCTTCTATCCTTTCACTTGTTCTCGTGAAATCTTTAGTTAGTTACTTTGGTTCTCAATGGGTAGTTGTTGTTAGTGCGATCACCCTTGTTTCAACTGCCGGAGTTTGAATACTTTTGTTTCCCGCCTTGGAGTATCTCCCACGCTCACGTCCGCCTCTTTCTTATCGCTCATCCGGTAAAAACGCTGTGGAAGTTGTTTGGCTTGGCGGGAGTGGGCCCGACATCTGTTGGCTCATTTTTTGGAGTCAACATACACCACCACCTTCGGCTACCATCTTCTTAGCCCGCAATCATCTTCTCGTCAACCACACTTTAAGCTTGCATCCCATCTTCAAAATTACCTTTCAAATCTTTAAACCCATTTCCAAATTAATCATTATAATGGAATTTCCTCTCATGTGAAAGGAAAAAGAAAAACTTCCATAAGAAGACGAAAAATTCCCATTGTTTCCTGCGATTTCTTCCAATTTCGATTTTCGACTTTCGTTCAAGGTCTGTGATTTTCAATTTCAATTTCGATCACTGTATGGAGGAGTTGGTTGGCATCTTGATTTCTTTCAATTTCAATATTCAAGTCTCGACCTTCGTTCAAGGTCTTTATGGAAGAGTTGGTTGGTGTTAGTGCTTTAGTTACTGAAAACAGGAGTTGTTGTTTGAGATTTGTGGTGGTGGCGGCGGCGGCACGGTGTCATTAGTACCTGTAGAAGGCAACTTCAAGGCAGTGGCGGAGGAGGAAATGGTGGTGGTTCTTGGTTTGTAAGTCAAGTTGCTAGTGAAGAAACTAATATTGGTGCCGCTGTTGTCGCGATAGAATTTGATTAAAGTAAAAGGCTTCCATTGTTTGACCATCGGTCTTTCTAGTTTTCATGAGGTGGGGTGGGGTGGGGTGGGGTGGGGTTTTGTTTTTAGTTTAATGGTTAATATTTGGGAAAACGTAAATATACAATTTTACTCTTTTTAATTTGGTTAAAATTTTATTTTATTAGTCAACTAACAATATTTCCATCCATTTGAACATTTACTGCTAAATTCCCAAAGGTTTGAGACCTTTACTAGCACAAATTGAAATGTTAGGGATCGCTACCGCAATTTTCCGTAAAAATATTTACCAAAGAGTGGGAAGCTAATTAAAACATGTATTAGTCTATTTCAAATTGATTTGCCTGTCAAACTATATTCAATGAAGCTAGTTATACAATGAATTTGTACAACTAATTTGACAATTTGTGAGGTATAAAAATCTGGCCATTAATTTGAAAAACAATTTTTCAAATCAATGACTAGGATTCATGTTAACTCATACATTATCAAATTAGTTGTACAAAATAGCATGATTGAAAATGATTAAGCTATATTTGCTTGTATGGTTGAAGCCGTATTAATAAGGACGAAAATTATATGTCGCTAAAGTCCAAAATTCTTTTGGCATTTGTTTCGACAAAAATCAAGTATCGTAAAAAATTATCGGCGACATTACAGTAAACTATTGGTAATCATCAATGGAAACAGTCAATTAGAGAGCTCGTAACCAAATAATCGATAATTAAAAGAATGAGTAAATTATATAGGAGTCGCCCAACTCCGAGTGAAGACTCAATCGGGTCACTCAACTCTAACAAGTATCAATCAAGTCATCGAATTATAATTTTATTTCAAGTTAGTTGATATCCTTAATGCAATTGACGAGATTCACCTACTGGACATTAAGATTGGAGGAACATTTATGGGCAGCCCGACTTTGCAAGATTTTCGAAGCCCTAATCCTCCTCATTCCCGAAGATGTCTTTACTGAATTAAATTCATCGTACTGACTGTCTGGGTTGGGGTTCTCGGACAATACATAGTGAATTCTCTCTCGGAATACATTTTAATAGAGCCCAAACAAGGGCTAAAGTTTTGGTGCTTGATTGAGGCTTTTAAAGTTGAGTGCTTTCCTCAAAGTTAGGTGAAATCCAATAAAATTTACTCAAAAAGATTGAATAGAAACAAAAATTTTAACTTTTTTTTCCAATATCTTCAATAGTGGTTGAATCTTCGTTGTTTCAAACTTGAATATAACCTCTCAGAGTGTGACGTATGTGCTGATATAATTGTCAAGTTCCATCCACCTGTCTCGATCCTCCAGTGAGCTTCATCAATTGGTGCTTCTCACAATTGTACATTATCCTCCAAAAATCTTGTTACGTGCCCGTTGATGTAGATTTTTGGAGAAGAATGTTTGATGATTTAGGGTTAGGTTTTACCATATTGAGCTTTTTTATTACAATCATGCTACAAGTACAATTTTTTTTACATCAAATTTGACAATGTGCCACATATTAAAGCTTAAATGGCCAGTTTTAAAACAAAACACACTTTCCCGTCTATTCATTTTTGAATTTGTACACATTGACATCCATATTGTCATCTATAAATTGTACAAGAAGCTTTATTCTTTTTATTATTGCACGTCTTCTTCAAAACAAGAAAACACACATAATGACAATATGATATTGAGAAGTTTGTTTTAATCAATTGGAAATGATGTTGCTACTCGTTGAATCAATCTTAGTATTGTGTGTGACAACTGATGGATTAATTTAATTTAGCCCCATTAGAGTTCAACCACAATTTAAGTGGCGTCAATGTAGTATTAAATGATAAGTGAATTTAATTTCACCTTTTATTTATCCTATCATATAGTGCCATTTAAATTGGAATTGTAATCGGGATTGCATAAAATTACTCTTTAATTAATTACGTAATATGTGGTGGACCATTCCTGTGAGCAATTGATGGTAGCTTTGATCATTTTGGTATTCAATGATTCAATGTACTGAGAAATGAGCTGTCTCTATATTAATTGAAGTTCCTTGTACATGTTCTTGTCTATTGGAAGTATTTCAATACCCTACAAATTGCACGGAGAGACAAAACATAACTTGTATAGCAGATTTATTCTACACTACGTTTTCTAGATTCCATCTTAAAGATGGGAGGAACTTTTCCTCCATTTTCTCCATCATATTCACTTTTTAGTCAAATTTATGATGAGTGAATTTTTTTGTAATTGGTGGCAGAAATCTTGAACCAAAGATCCTTATCTAAAAGTTACGACGTTAAATTTATTTATTCACAGTATTACCTTCATCCTATGTATGTGTAACGCATTTATTTATCTATACTTTGCATTATTGTGAATTTAGTTGTAAATTATAACCATGTTATCTTGGGTTAACACATTTTATATTTGGAAGATTTTCTCAAAAAGATTTAAAAAAAAAAGTCTTTGAATTTTCCCTTCAATATTTCTCTCCCCTCATTCATTTACGAAACCTAGAGCTATTGTTTAAAGAAATTAATATTTTTCTCTACT
>CAIGRB010153183.1:49965-63535 GCA_903798255.1 Fraxinus quadrangulata | reverse complement strand
TTTTTTTTTTTTTTATCAAAGAGTATCGAAATGTTACAATTTTGTTTTGATATTTTGGTTATTTATTTATCCTATTGAAATGACATATATTTTTTATATTTTTGAAAAAATATTTTTATCGATATAAGAAACATAGTTTTCTAACTCTATGCTGTGGAGCTGTGGATCAATTGATTATGCAAGTAACGATTTAAAATAGTATTAAATTATATTATAGAAAAATAAATAATTAAATGAAATAAGGATGTGCAATAGTTAGATCAATTGATTATGCAAGTAACGATTTAAAATAGTATTAAATTATATTATAGAAAAATAAATAATTAAATGAAATAAGGATGTGCAATAGTTAGATCAATTGATTATGCAAGTAACGATTTAAAATAGTATTAAATTATATTATAGAAAAATAAATAATTAAATGAAATAAGGATGTGCAATAGTTAGATCAATTGATTATGCAAGTAACGATTTAAAATAGTATTAAATTATATTATAGAAAAATAAATAATTAAATGAAATAAGGATGTGCAATAGTTATATAAACATATATATTATGCCTCTATTTGAGCTCCATTTTTCAAAACTTAATTTGTTTCAAACTTATTTTCAGCCATATATTTTTCAAATAAATTAATTTTATACGTAAACTTAAATTTTTTTCTACTTATTAAAGTGAAATAAAATCTAAATGAAAGTTAAACAATTAACTATAGTGACACATTTAATAGGATTCACCATTTTTCAACAACATATTTTATTAACTTTTATCAAAACTTACTGAAAATCTGATTTTTATCTAAAAATATGCTAAAAGCACACATATCATTTAACATAATTGCCAAATTACAGCCCCTATTGTGGTGGCGCCTGGGGGGCCGCCGTTTGACAATTATGTGAATCATTATGTGCAGTACTATGCACTACTCTTTTACCCAGGTGCCACCACAATAGGGGATCGCCATTTGACAATTATGTGAACCATTATATGTAGTGCTATGCACTACTCTTTTATCTAAACCAAATATGGGCATAACAAGATGTTTTGTTGTAAAATGAAATTTTTTTAAAGTCAAATGAACTATATGAAAATCTTTAAAAGAAAATCTATAGAACTCAATGAAAATTTTTCAATAAATTTATTCAAATCTCTAAAACTCAATAAAGTTTATGAATTTCACAAAAAATTCTCAATCAAAATATGTTTATAAAAATCTAAATTATTGCACCCTCCTAAACCATAACTAGATATAAAGAGCCCCATATACATCCAAAATGTGAGAACATGACATGATAATTCAAAAATGTCCTCTTCAACAATTCCAAGTTACTCGACTATCAGACCTACAATGACTTGGTTATTATTTTGACATTTTATTGATATGGGCATCCTTTTGAAGTTGTCTTATTTGATTATTATTTTGACAACTTAGAAGAATGGAATTTTCTTTCAAATTGTCTTACACTTGGTAGACTTTGAGAATAATAAAAATACTAACGAACCTTCTTAGAAATGAGTGTGCATGAAGTGATGTTAAGAATTGTAGTTTATAATTTGTCCGATTACGTACCATTGATATCAGATAACGTTTGAACTATTTTGATCGAGTTAGTGTAAGGATTGTGATTGGCTCCTACTATTTCTTGTTGCAGTATGACTGGAACAATGCTACCAGTAGAATTATTGCTGGTTAGAACAACTCCTGAATCAATCAATGATTATAACTCACTCATTAAACAACTTCAGTAATTAAAATCTTACTTTGATCAATCGATGACTCAATGTATATTTTGTCTGCCTTGAGAAACGTTTTCCATTATGACCATATATTCCTATGTTTTTAAGCTCAAGTTTACTAGTTCTGATATCGTCACTTGTCCAAATCAACTAGACAGTGATTTTCAATTTTTATTGTTTTATTTTTGTTCTATTTATCTGTTCGACTACTTATCACTTCCAATTTCATTTTCTTTTCTCATTCAATGGCAGCCTCAAAATTGATATTACAAAAAATTATGTTCAATATTTCTTTTCCTATAAAAAATGACATTCAATTGTACGAAAGGGCACAAAAGTGTAATAAAAAATAACAATGCTACATGTACAGTCGTTAGTAAGGTATAAATTTATACCACACTCACATTAGGGTGAGACGCACGAATTAATTAATTAATGGGCCCACCCTAATGTGAGTGGGGTGTAAATTTATATCCCACTAATGACTGTACGAGTGGGGTTTTCCAATAAAAAATCATTTTGTCGACTCCCTCCCTAACAAGTAGACCGGAAACACGAGCTTGTTGTTAATAGGACGAATATAAAAACTTTTGAGTTTCTAATTCATCATTCTAATAACTTAGTGATGTAGGATAATTGACGTCAGAATTCGAAGAAGAATTAGTCAGAAAATTGACTAAACGAGATGTCTCAAAGAAACGTGCATAACCTATTACTCCAATGTCAGAATGACTTTTATAATATGTTTTCGAAAGCGTCTCGTNGGGCAATTGAAGTTTTCGCGTTTTAATTATTTTAATTAAGTAGATGTCTATTTTGGTCTGCTTCAATTAGGATTTTAGGGACTATTTAAAGGCTCCTTGTTTTCTTGAATAATACAATTCCGTTTTGAGGTAATTTTTTTTCCTTGAGATTTACAACTTCTTTTGTTGGAGATTACGCTGGTAAACCCTAGAACTTCCGTTCTGCGTCACTTAGCATGAGCTTCCAATCTCAAACGAGATGGGAGACATGGACAATAATGAAAATAAATAAAAATCGTTAAATTTAAATTATGTATATTAGTCAAATTGACATCAATAATGCGTATTCATTATAGAATGTGTGGATAAAAATATGTTTGACCACCTTAAATTATAATGTAAGGTCATTGGGAAGCTTTAAAATGGTTAGTTAGGTATTTGAAAGGGTGAGCGAGCGGCTTGGTGGTAACATGTCAACATAGTAGTATAGGAATTAAGCTAAAAGGGTATATTGTGCTGCTGTTAAAGAAAATAGACTGTCAATAACTTCTTACGTGTTTATTATATATGTGACTCACGTGTGAATTGAAAATTGCGATTCGTTAACATAGAAAAAATTCTTCATAGCTTAACCAATGTAACATGGGAACTGAATTCGTACCTTTAAATAAATATAAGTCCATGTTTGATGTTCATTATTTTGAAAAAAAAAATAATGTTTAGAATATTAAATTCTTGGAGAATGTGTGGTTAAATTTTCAATTTACGCGAAAAATATTTTATCATGTAAATGTATGATTAAAAATGAGTATGAGAATTAAAGAATTTTATTTGAAAATGAGACAAATAAGAGCGAAATATTGTTTTAAGTTTATTGACATTTGTGCATGAGTCTACTTCAAGTTAAGGTGATGATCGTGAAGTTTGGGAGACAAATAAAAAAAAAAAAAGGTCATAAATGGCATAAAGTCGCATTTGATAATTTCAGTATGTGATCACCTGGAGCTCTCTGTTTTACACCGCATAAATAATGGAAATTATTAGTTGTATAGATGAATGTTAAATTATCAGCCTTCTCAATAATATTCACAATTTATAATAATCGAGTCTTATATGTATATAATATTATAGAAGGTTAAATTTCAAGAATTTATATACAGCAATATGCATTATGTAATTTATTCAAAAGTTATGCAATTTATTTTAGCTAAAAGGAAGGTTGGTTTCAATCAGAAAATCTTAAGAAGTGAAGATCAATTTTGCTATATATACATCATAATTCGGAGGAAGTTTTTAAGATCAATTTTGCTATATGTACATCAAATTCGACATTATTATGAGGTGACAATGTTTTATACATTGATTTTAACAATACTTTAAACTATTAATAGCACAAATTTTGACACATCATACAGTGTCAATTTTAATGTACAGAAGGTAAAACTAGCATAATTGTTTTAAAATTTAAATTGTTCCTCTCCTCCGCCGGCCATCATATTTGACTATTGTAATAGGTTCGGAATAATGGAAAAATAAGTTAATAACCTCGTCACTTTTATTAGAATAAAGCTTCTTGTACTTTTCATATATGACAATGTAAATGATATTGTGTACAAATTCAAAAATAAATAGATGGAAAAGTGTGTTTTATTTTAAAACTGATCACTCAAGTTTCAACATGGGACATATTGTCAAATTTGATGTCAAAAAAATTGTACTTGTAGCATGATTTTTTTTATTATAGGTTGTCAAATTATCCTGATGTCGACATCGTCAATGGAGGAAAAAAACCATACAAGTAATCATTAGATCTGGCAAAAGTACAAAAAAGTTCTTGAACAATCTCCCAACTCCCAAGTAATAATTGCTATAAAAATTTGACAATGAGAACATGTTGAAGTTTGATCAAAGGGATGATATGGTTATTATTTCCCACTCTATGTTAAATCTACTTTCTTTTTTCTTGCATCAAATTTGACATTTAGTTTGTTTTTAAAAAATTATGATAAAAAAGTGTTTTTTTTTTTAAACTGACCAATAATTTATTATCATATGAGACAATGTAAATTATAATGTAAACGATGATGTACATGTAACCTGATTGTATTTCCCTAATCCACTTATAATTCTTGGAAATAGAAGAGTTTAAAAGGTCCATCTTTTATAAGGTTAAATTGTCGTTTGTGTCAAATATTATAATAGTTTTGTTCTTATTCTTACTTAATAACAAGCCAAACAATCTATCTAATCGTTATTAAAAATCAGATTCAACAATCCATCAACTTGATGACACAATCCTAGTGCTCTCTAACTGATAATGGTTGACAGAAGCGATGATTTCGAAATGAACTTAATACCATGACATGTTCATTTTGAAATTGATATCATTTTACAATAGCCTTTTGCAAAACCTCAATCATTGCCTTTTTTGTCGTAAATCATCATTCTTCTCACATGTTAAAATAATTGAAATAGTAGTTTCTCTTCTACTTTCCCAACCGCGTGTTTAAGGTTCAAGGTTTCAGATTACACTAATAGTTGATGAAACATGACTTTGAAAAATCAATGGGAAAAGTAAACGAATAGAAAATTCTCTTTAACCACTGACCTTATTTTGTCTAATGAATTAGTTGTAAGACACCAAAATTGAATAGAAATATCGATATATATTAAAGTGTAAGGATAAATTTTCTCTGTATTATAACAAGTTGCAAATTCGAATAGAGAAAGATAATTTATTGTCGGCCGTCGATAAAAAAAACTTTGTTCATTATTCATAATGTGAATTTCTATGTATCTTTAGAAAGTGCTACGATTTGTCTAATAAATCTAGCAGTGACGATTCACTTTTATGAAAACGAAGGCACTTAATTGAATTCTTAGACTAGCTATAAAAATATTGACCAAAGAATGCAAGCTAATTAAAAAATTTATTACTCTTTCAAAGTACTCTTGTCAATCAAACCATGTTTGCTATGTACAATTATTCTAGTTGTGCAAAAATGGGTTACAAAATTTGTTGACAAAATGAGTATGACAAGATACACGTCATTGATTTCAAAAATTATTTTTGAAATCATTCGTCTAAATGTTGTTAACACATATTTTGTCAATAAATTTTGTAAACCAATTTTGTACACATAACATGATTCTGCTATATATAGTAGAAGTGATAATAATGACGGAATTTTATTTCGCTAAATTCCAAAATTCTTTTGGTATTTGGTCCGACAAAAAATCAAGTATTGTAAAAAGATACCGACGACATTGCAATGAACTGCTGGTAATCAACTATGGAAACAGTCAATTAGAGAGCACGTACCCATATCATCGATACTTAGAAAAATGAGTAAATTCTATAGGAGGTCACCCAACTCCGATTCGGGTAATTCAACTCTAAAAAGTTTTAGTCATGTCACCAAGGTTTAATTTTATTTCACATCAGGTCACTTTGTTAGATATCCGTAAGGCAATTAACGGGATTCACCTACTGGACGCTAAGATTGGAGGAACATTCTTACATTCATGGGCAGCCAACTTTGCAAGATTTTCGAAGCCCTAGTCCCCCTCATTCCCGCAGATGTCTTTACTAAATTGATTTCATCTTACTGACTTGCTGTGTTGGGGTTCTTGGACAATACGTAGTCAATCTCATTAATTGCATTAACAACATCTCATAAAAAGTTATTGGATTTGACTTTGGTCTAATTTCTTGTAAATTTCATTTATTAGGTGAAAGTTGATGATTGGAAGTGAAATTAAAAGAAATGAATGAAAAATGAGCGAAAACGAATGATATTCAAAGATCGAGGACTAAATTGAAACTTTTTAATATTTGATTTGGACCATAAAATGATGGTTGAAGATTATACAGGTTCAATTGAATGCAAATGAAAGATAACTGAGAGAAATTACACGAGAAAAGGATTCAAGCTGAACAAAAAATCAAAACTAGGGACAAAAATGCACAAATCCAACAATAACAGGTGATGCGTGCACGCCACCCACATAGGTTTGTGCATGACATATACTTATGCACAACCCGAGAGGAACTTAGATGTGGGCAAGGACTCCAATGCCTTGCGCACGCATTTTACAAAATTGACAAATGGAATTTGATTTCCTTTTTCATTTCAAACTCTACATGGAAACCACTTTGGACGCGATTTTGACTTAAAATCAAACCCTTATGAATTCCAAATGTTGGTACAACCTTCAAGAGACCTCTCATACTTTATTTTTCATCCATAATTACAATCAAAGAGAGGCCAATTCATTATTTCTTTGGAAGAATAAATAAGCAATTACAAGAATTCAATCCATTTACAATCCATTCTTGGGTTTTGGGCAAAAAAGGGAAGATGCAATTGGAATTCATCAAGAAGTCATTGAATAGATTCAAGATTCATCATCTTTTTTTTTTTCATTCGACTAAAAATCCGAGTAGTGTTCTATCAACTAAACATGATTTCTCGTAATTTTGTAGTGCTATGCTAGATTTTCATTTACTAAGACATGGATAAACCTTTGTTCTGAAGTTTTTAATATAAATTCAGTATTTCGACTCCCAATAAGAATGATTTCTTAGATGATTGTTATTTTGTTTAATACTTTTTAATTACTTGATCACAAATTGATTGATTTGTTAGTTGTATTGTTATTGAGAGAGACAATATAATATATTACACTTATAACAACCATTGTGAGGTCCTACAGAAGATAGAGATATACATTTATACTTTGCAAGATTTCAATAGATGTTCTAGTATTTTTAATGCATGATTTCATGTTCGCATCTTTCATGGAGATATAGAAAGTTACATGAAATGATATATTTAATTCTATTCGAGAGAAATTATTAAATAGTTTAGAGACATTGATCAACAAGAAAGTATACAAATTGTCATGATATTGAATTATATTAAAATAGATTAAGAAGGAGAATTCGAAGTCTTAATAATCATCTCACATAGTTTTGAAAAAAAAAAAAAAAACTTTCATAATTCGATCCTTAGAATAGATAGTTTAATTAGTATTAATTCTTCAAACAAAATTTGCTATTCGATTAGTATTAACACTAATTGATAATGGATTAAGTACATAGTTCTCATAAGAACGACACTTTAATTACCTATCATTATATTACGTGTTCACGATATCTTGTACTTGCAGAAATTCGTACGATTAAGTTTTTAGCGTCGTCACGGACTATTGTATATAATTAGTTTCAATTTATTTTAGCTTTATTCTGAATTTACTTTCTTAGTTTTAAAATTAATGTTATAAAAAATTTACAATATTTTCCTCTTTTTTTATATAGGATTTATATGCAAAAATCCAAGACACGGTGATCTTGCTTTATTTGATCCAAAAATCAAACGATCATTTCGATTGAGAAGAAAAAAATAGTTAGAATCACACAAAAAATAGCAAATAGAATTAATGACAGAAAACATACAAAATCAAATAGTAGCACAACTAGTAGCACTAGCTAAAAAGGTAGATGATAAGACAACTAATCCAACAGTAAACACAGTTCAAGCAGCTAGATCGAGATGCAACCATTATGGAAAGAATCGTACAAGCATGAACTGTAATGTAGGGAGTCCCTTTGCTCAATCAATTGAGGATTTAAATTACATTTAGAATATAAGAGGCAGTAGAATAGTCCCCATTCCAATATATACAATCCAGGTTGAAAAAATCATCCAAACTTTTCCGGAGTAACAATCAGTCTTTTCAAGGTGCTTCATATCATAATGAACCGCCCATTTTTCAGCAGTCGGGAAAGAAACCTTCATGGGAAGAAGCATTTGTCAAGATAGCTGAAGTATCAACTCAATACATACAAAAGATTGAGAAGAACTTGTAAATTCAACCGTCTACTATATAAAATTTGGAAAATCAAATATTTCAGCAAAACAGTCTGTGAACTTGGCAAGCGATGTAGAAAAGAACTCATAGTATCATGTTTTAGCTATCACAACCATCTTGCTTATTTGTGCCTCAAACTCCTTACACGTTTAATTTTTTTTTTAAATGGCGCTATTGATTGTAAACCTACTTTTGTTCCTCTTGGATAATCATTTCGCTTTATCAAAAGAACAATCACTTGTTAATGATGAAGAAAAGGATGTTAGGAGTAAAGTGTCTTACTCTAATGTCATTGGTTTCATTATGTACCTTATGATATGCACTAAAACTAATTTGACTTTTACCGTGAGTGTGTTAAGTAGATACATATCTAATCTTGGTCCCAAGCATTGAAAAGCGTTAAAGTGGTTGCTTAGGTACTTGAAGAGCACTTTCGATGAGGGGTTAATTTATAAGTCTGCTATCGAGGGTGTGGAATTTAAAGGTTTTACCAATGCTAACTATAATAGTGATAAAGATAATAGGAAGTCGACATTTTCTTATGTATTTACTTTATGTAATTCTTGTGTGAGATGGAAGTCCACTTAACATATTGTTGCTCTATCTATTACTGAATTTAAGAATATAGTTACAAGTGAAACTATTAAAGAAGCTCTGTGGTTTTTAGAAGTTTATTTGATGAATTGTGCGCTTAAAGTGATAACGTGAATGTATGTTCTGATAATTAATCTGTCATTCGTGTAAGAATCTTGTGTTTCATGAACGCACTAAATACATAGATGTTAGGCTACATTTCATTACAGATGTTATATCTCAAGATTTGATAAAGCTGGAAAAGGTACATTCAGACTATAACTCTGCAGACATGGACCCTAAAGTGCTTCCCCTAATAGAGTTTAGAAGTTCTTTTACTCTTCTAAACATCGAAAAAGGTATGTGATCAATTTTATTTGAAATCAAATTGTGAGACTACTAACTTTTTTTATTTTTTATTTTGCATGTGTATTTGGCATCAAGGTAGAGGTTTATTGGGTATTTTGATATCAAAAAATTCTCGAGCTATGATGATTAGTCAGGTCAGAATTATATTCATAGGTTTCGATAGAATCCGATTGTTGAATACTTTAATTTATATGTGGCCCTTAATTGAGAGATTAACATAACACCCAGGTTTTCTTTGAGCCCTTATTTTTGAGAGCTTGCGACTACTTCCTTATGGTTCTCTGCCTTCTTCGTGTCCTTCTCTCTCCTCCCCGCTCTCTGCTGGTGCCCGTCGCCTGCAATAGCACTTATTGGCGACCCTTGTGTTCTCGACTCAACCTTTGTGGGTTGAGTGAGAATCTAGCTCAATCTTGTGTGGTGTTTCCGTGTGATTTTGGGCCGTTAATTTGAGGATCGTAACCTCTATCTATGGCTGCGAAAGTGATTCGAATAGGGAAGCTTGTCTTGTGATTTACAAATTTCATTCAATTGAGTTTTGCCTAACTTTGTTTTTGGTTTACCGATTGAAGATACAATTATAACTACATTAACATTATGGGAAGGCAAAAAATTTATTATATCATCTAATACAAGACATCATAAAAAAACTTTCAAGTAGAGGTTCACGCCAAACTCCCTACGGACTAAGTAGTTTAATTTTTTTCCAAAAAGATTTCATATTAGTGACGAAAAAGTGTTTGGATCATCTGAAAATCAATTTTAAGCTTATCTATTTTATTGGTTTTTCTATGGCAGGTGGATACCTCTCGGATATTTCGGAGGTTATAAGCATTGATTTCTTGAAGTAATATTCCCTAGACTGAGCAGCTGAATATAAAGCAAATGTTAATTGTGCTGAACTATGCTTCCACAAGAAATGTGTACACGTTTTCTAGTAGTCTATGTATGATTTAAGAATCAATATATACCAATAAAAGTCTTAACTATAAATGATATTCACGGTTGAATTATTTCTTTTCAAGCATATTTATCTTATTTTATAAACCTTGTTTATTTGTATTTGAATTTTTACTTCTTCTATACATACAACCAGTCATTCGTTGACCTGACTCGAGATAATTATTTCCTAGTATATGTGATTGTTTGGATAATCTAATAAGTGTTTGTAAATCGTGGGTATCAATGAATATGTGGTTAAAATGTAAATAAAAGTTGTATATATTATGAAATATGTTAGATAAAAATCGAGTTTGATAACTTTATAAGCACTTATAAGAATAGTCAAGTAAGAACTACATTTTTTTTTTGTTCACCAATTTATGGCATTACTATATCCTGTCCTATTCATTAAGGGAGTGTATTTAATCTACTTTTTTTAAAGGGTTTATTGATTTAAAGAAGTCTAGATATATTCAATATAAAGTTTTGGGGGAATTAAATCAAGACGTTTTGAAAGTTTTTAAAAGTCACGTGATATTCAAAATGTTATAATTTTCTTGTGACATATTGATTATTTCTTTATCTAATTGAGATGACATATAGTATGATTTTCTAATTATGTGTTTTGAATCAATTGATTATTCAAGTAACGATTTGGAATAGTGTTACATTTTACTATAGACATAAATATTTGAGTTGTGCTTGGTGTACATAGGGGGCAACATAATGATATTCATAATGGACACATGGTGCCTCCTTATTGAAGAGAGCGCGGGCCCACCGGCACCCCCTCCAATAGGGGGCACCATGTGTCCATTATGGTGCCTCCTATATACACCAAGAATAATCCTAAATAATTAAATAAAATAAGGACGTGCCAGAGTCAGACATATATCATTACATACAGCTCATGTTTGATTCAACTTAAAAAATGAATTAAAATAGAAATCAAAATCAACAATTAATTATAACCAGACTCATCCATTAACTTTTATCAAAATTTATTAAAAATTTGATTTTAATCTAAATCAAACACGTGCATGATAAGTTGTTTTGTTCTAAAATGAAAGTTTATAAAAGGCAAATGAATTTTGGAAATTTTTTAAGGAAGTTTATAGAAGTCAATGAAATATTTTCATTAAATCTCATACAAATCTATAAAACTCAATGATAATTTATGAATTTCACAAAAGAAAAATTGAACACACTCTCCTAAACCATAACTAGATATATTCTGAAGAACCCTATGTTCATCCAAAATGTGAGAAAATGACAACAATTCAAAAATGTCTCCTAGGTCCATGCCACAAGTGACGTGTCTTGGGTCAAGAACTCAATACAATTCCAACCAGAGTACTAGACCACTACGTTTCTCTCAATGATAATTTATGAATTTCACAAAAGAAAAATTGAATACGCTCTCCTAAACCATAACTAGATATATTCTGAAGAACCCTATGTACATCCAAAATGTGAGAAAATGACAACAATTCAAAAATGTCTCCTAGGTCCATACAACTAGTGACGTGTCTTGGGTCAAGAATTCAATACAATTCCAACCAGATTACTAGACCACTACGTTTCTTTGCTAGAGTACCATACCCTACAAAGACTTGATTATTATTTTGACATTTTATAGGTAGGGGACATTGTCTTGAAGTTGTCTTATCCTATTATTATTTTGACATTTTAAAGGGTACGGAATATTCTTTTGAAGTTGCCTTACACTCGATAAGGACTTACGAGAATAATAAAAAGATGAATGCACGTGAACTGCTGTTAAGAATTGTTGTAATTTATAATTTGTCAACAGTACGTACCATTGTGATTAAATCACGTTTGGACCTTTTTTTTTTTTTTTTTGATACTCAGGTGTTCACTTTCGGCGATTAATCCTGGGATCTGCGATCCAACCCCTCATCACACAAACCAGGTAAATCGCGGGATGTGCCCCAAATTTGCCAGGATTCAAGAGCCCCCCCCAACTGAACTGCTAAAGTGTCGAGCGAGTCAAACTCATGTTACATCTTGCCTTCCAGGATAAATCCTGCCTTCCAGAGAAAGTCTGCTTTCCAAGAGCCCCCATTTTGAACATTAGTGTTGCGTTTGTGATCGGTTCCTAATATTAATAAATATTACTGTGTTACTAAGCCGATACAAGTTACCTTTTTATCATAGTTGGAGAAGATTTCTTCTTGTTATAGCATGACTCGAACAATGCTACCAGTAGAATTATTGCTTGTAACGTATGACAGCTCCTTTACATTAGGGTCCAGAACTTCTGAATCGATTGATGATTACAACTCAGTCATTAAACAAATTAGGTAATTAAAATCTTATATTGATCGATCGATGACTAATGCATATTGCCTTGAGAAACGTTTTCCAAAATGACATTTGATGGTGTTTCGATGGTATGAAAGGGCACAAAAGTGTAATCAAAGCTAATTTTGTCCACTCCCTTGCTAACAAGTAGATTGGAAACATCAAGGTTATTAGGACAAATATAAACTGAACTTCTGAAGGATGAGTTGAATTACAGTCTAATAATTTGAAAATAAATAAAAACCATTAAATTTAAGGGATGTGTATTAGTCAAATTGACATCAATAATGCATATTCATCATAGAATGTGTGTTTGACTATCTTAAATTATAATGTAAGAGTTGCCTTTTTTTTTTTTTTTTTAATAGCGAGTGTACGATATCGTAATAAGTAGTATAGTGGACCTTTGAGTCCGAATATTTTTCCCACGAGTACTATACTTCAGGACTTAATCTAATTTTTCTAACTCTTAATAAAAGCAAGTAAAGAATTATGATAGTGGTGATTTTTTTTTCTAACTACTTTTAACTACTTGAAAATATCAAAATTTTGCAAACAACGATTGATTTGAGATTCAAATATTTGATAAATTTCAGGACATAACAATTTCATCTATTGATCATCTTAATTCTTAATTCAAAATTCATAACCTAATGTAGTGTTCGATCGTATTCTTCTATTGTATTCAATTTATATATTTCGAGTTATCATTGAGTCTATTTAACTAATTAAATTTCATATCTCTATGTGAATCAACCTTAGTTAAACGAAATATTAGTTCTAAGAATTCATATTATGACCGTAATAATTACTATATATATCTCCACACGTTATACTAATTTATCGAATTTTACTATACGGCCTAAATCGCAAACTCACCTCTCGATTCGTAAAAAACTCACATAATCATCAAATTTCTGATCAATTAATTCAATACATTAAACTCATAATAAAATAAGCCCACGAACGAGAAAATACCAAGAATCTTGAATAAAAGACATAAAGGGTT
>CAIGRB010153183.1:11827-30988 GCA_903798255.1 Fraxinus quadrangulata | reverse complement strand
TATTTTTTGTTAATTTAATTGTTTCAATTTTAATTAAATAACATTTATATTATTTATTTTATTTTAATAATTTCCTTTTATTTAATTTTTTTATTATAAAATTTTTTAGAAATAGTTTTAAAATTTCTTAATTATTTAATTTTTTCGACTGTTAACAATAGGTCGTTTAAACAATCGGTCCAAAGGCCTTTTTCGTTTTCTTTTCAATTTAAAGGCCTTATTATAATAAAATTATTATTGTTTTCTTTTTATGATAAAATTTATTTTTTTTAATTTTAATTATATAATATTTATGTTCTTTGTTAATTCAAATTTTCAATTTTGGGCATCTCTCGTGAGCAATGAAACGATGCATTTGCCCCAATGCTTAGTATTCAGGTTGTCTTGTATATGGTACATACAATACTCATGATGTACCTCGAGAAAAACTTCAGCGTTGTCATTTATTATACATGGTCATTGATCAGTTACGAAAACAAGGTCCTTGACTTTCTCAATTACTTCCCTCAACTTTGTGAAAAACCAACGCATTGACAGATTATTCTCGCTATCGAATATACCAAATGCATGAGGGTAAATTTGGATGTTGGTATCTTGATACGTAGCAATATTAACTTGTTCATGTATCTAACTTTCAGAGTTGTACTATCGACTAAAATTAGGGGTCACATAGCATTTCGAAATTTTCAAATGCATTGTCCAAGAACCATGAAGAAAATGTAAAACAATTCTCGGCCTCTGTCTCAATAAAAAGTGCAGAGTCGGGATTAATTGTACCCATGTTATGGCAATACTTAACCAATTTAGCATAGCTCTCCTTGGTCGAGCCCATTATGTCCTTCAATGCTCATTTTGGCCTTTCAAGACTTCTGGTAACTCATGACCACTCCGTACACTAGACGAACGTCATTAATGATGTTTGGAGGTCTATAGATCATTAGTGAGTCCTGATACTTGTGGATTATCTATTGACCAATAAACCATGCACAGGTTTGCCTGTGATCATTTCGACGAATTTTCACTTCGCAAGTATTTTCCTGTATATACTTGCGAACTACAAAAAACTCATTCGTGTCCATCTTTATCGCTCGTAGACGTCAACGGCAACTGTCATCCAGTCAGATAATCATCAACAATGATTTGTTTGATTTCTTCACTTTGAACTCAAAGTTATATTTCAGTGCAATTCGGTGCGCAGCTTCCTGCAAATATTTCTTTGTTTCAAACAGTTGCTCGATCATTAGGAACCACTCACGAAGAATTAGATAAAGATCCACTCGATCTAGGCCCTGCGCTCTATTGCATTTTTTTATCGCAAGTGTACGATATCATAACAAGTAATATAGTGGACATTTGAGTCCGGATTATCATTCCCACAAGGACTATACTTTATAACTTAATTAGATTTTTATAACTTCTATTTGATGAAAGTAAACAAATAATTATGTATTGATGTGGATTTTTGATTTAAACGGTTGAAATTAATTAAAATGCACACAAAGATTGGTTGAGAATTCAAATAATAGATGGAAATTAGGGACGAACAATTTCAGATCACCTGTAAGTCCTAATTCAAGATGTAAGAGCCTAATATAGTATTCGATCGAATTCTTCTATGATATTCAATTTACCCCACTCGAGTTCTCATTGAGCCAATTTAACTAATTCAATCGCATATCTCTATGCAAATCTACCTTAATTAAACAAAATATTAGTTCTAAGAATTCATGTGATGACCACAATATTTAGTATAGGCATTTCTACATGTTATACTAATATACCGAATTTATTTGTATGGTCTAAATCTCTAACTCGTCTTTCGATTTATAAAAAATTCACAAAGTCATCAAATTAATGATCAAGTAATTTAATGCATTAAATTCATAGCAAAATCAACACAAATATGACAAAATAACATGAATCTTGAATAAAAGACATAAATGCTTTCAAGTAGATTATATCGTTCATCCTAATATAAAGTTTAGCTACTCATAACAAATGAAGAAGAAAGACAAGAAGTTGTTATTGAATACATCATTGGATTTTGAATAAAGATGTAGAAAAAGAAATTAATCTTGCGCCAAGATCTTCTTTCTCTTCCAATCAATGCTTCAAAATTTAAATTCCTTTGTTTTCCTCATTTGAATTATGCTCTTCAATTTCTAGTTGTATCCTTATTTTCTCAATGTTTGGAACCCTCTAAAAGTGTCTCATTTATTCTATTTACTCCCCTACACATTCTCCCCAAATTTGGAGTTTTTTTGGGCTTTTCGCGGCCCAAAACAACATAACCCTAAAATTTGCAGTGCAACGCTTAGGCGCATTGATGTAGATCTGGGCAACGTCTAATCATTAAGATTGCAATGCCTAGACGCTGCATTTCTGTAAAAAAAAAATTCTCCATCTGGGTAAGCACCTGGGTGCTTGGGTTATAACGCTTGGGCGCTGTGTTACTGTATTTTTTTCTCTTTTCCAAGCGCTTTGAGTATGACGAGTAGGTTCCATTTTGTTACTTTTTTTTTTCTTGACTTTGGCTTGTTTGTACACTTCAACATCCCTTTTACATCACCTCACCATACATTTAAAATAACATTAGCAAACACATCAAAAAGTACTATAATCATAAGATTTAGCCAACAATTAAGTTAAATTTGTACAAAACTCGTGAGTTTTTACACACTCGTCAAATACCTCAAAACTTAACAGTTTGTTAGTCCTTGAAGAAATACGAAGAAAAAGATAATCAAAAAGAGAAGAACATACAAACACAAACGTAGTCAGATAGCTTATAATTTAGCTCGGTTTTGAGATCATTATATCACGTTTATGAATGACTTAAAAAACACACTACAAGAGCCAAACTTCCACTTATCCAATGCAAAACACGTGTGTGTGTGTGTGTGAGAAGAATCAAGTGTAGCATGGTACATTCACAAGTTGGTTCAATTAACAATCCTGATTGGACAATTCTTTTTTTTCTTCGCTCGTGAGATTCACACACCCCAAACTTGTTTTCTTCCTTTCTCTCACCATGGCGTAATTCTAAAGTTGGTTTCACTTATCAATTCCTTACTATTTCGTTCCACTGGCAACGTCAACAATTTATACGTGTGTTGATTCTCTTAATTCATGAGTGCTTCAACAAACTAGTTTATACTAAGTAATTCAAACCCACTAGTTATCTAGGCCCCCAACAGTGAATTCTTACTTGCACTCTTGCATAAAGTTTATCTCATTATTATGTTTTATTTTCAGCCCAATATTGACCTCACCCATTTTTCTCTTCTTGACCCCTATAACGAGCTTTTAGTTGGTAACTCCCTGGGTTTTGAATACTAAAGGGTACCAAGTTTCAAGATACTCCTACGGATTTACTAACTCGAGTAAAAAAAGTGCCGGCGTGAGGCATAAGGTCAATAAGTGTAATGCTTATTTTTTCTAAAAGAAAAACAAAAGGGGTTAGATCACTAGCATTTGGTCATCGCCAAGCTTATACTAGAAAGCCAAAGACACTCCATACAAATGTTTTTCGCATGCATGGAATCACCACAATCTTAAATCATGTCTTTCACCAGTTAGAACACACCAAATTGTTATGTATACGGTTAAAGGATGTTGTAAATCATGTGTTAAGGGGTTAAGCACCTAAGTCATCTATTTAGCCTATGTATATGAACCTTCATGTTCTTATACGACGTTATACTCAATTTTTGTGCATAATCATTGTCACGTTTCCATAAATAAGCAAAAAACTAGACTCAAGAACATGATCCATCCACCATCCACAAATTAATATAAGCTCCCAAATTTATTCAGCTTAGCTGATAAGGCTATCTAACTCACACAAGCATGTAATATTATTATTATACAATAATTTTTTTAATAACAAAACACACAAATCCCACATAGGCATTTAAGTGAATAAACGATATAGGCAAGTAATAGCATCCCCCCAAACTTAAACTAAACATTGTCCCCAATGTAAAATTTAAACAAAAAAAAGGAAAGACTTACCTTATAGAAAACATTAAGCATCTTCATCGTCGTCGTCGGTGTCTTGTCAAGGTGGGTCAGGATTTGCTGTGTGATCAGGTAGAAGAACAGGTTGAGGGAATGTTCTGTTAGCATATATTGAAGCCATGACCGTGTTGAACTCATTATCATAGTGGAATTGCTTGTACATTGTATTTTACATCAGATTCATCTGCCGTTGTATGACGTGAAGCTGAGCAGCAAGGTTAATATTAAGGTCACCGACTGGGATTGGGCGACGTGATCGGGATGACCGTTCTTCCAGCACAAAGGGTGGTATCGGCTTGAGATGCACAACCTCTTTAGATGGGTATGTTACAACCCCACTTCTGAGACAAAGCTTATAAATTAACAATGGGTGCCCCAAACCACCTGTAGTCGACCCTCTAAAAGTATATAGAATGTTATAGATAACTTTTCCAACATCAATTGACAGGCCGGTTTGAATAGCATAATTGAGGGTTGCACGCTCCTTGGTGACCTCGCTTAAATTGTTGCTAGGTATGAGTTTAGCCGAAATGAAATAATCCCAGGCCTTACACCATGAAGTCATACCTGAAGCAGGGAAGCTAATCACATATGTCTCTGACCTTTTCCAAGAAGTTCCATGTTAGGCTACAATCCGAATGATTTCGTCGGGATCAACTCCCTCTTCGCGAAGCTAAGAATACTCACCGTCCTCAATATTCAGCAAATTATAAAACCTTTTGATGGAGGTTCGATCAAAAGGGATCCATTTACCCCGTACAAACACCTGGAAGTCTCCGTGTTTCCTCACATTAGCATAAAATTCCCTAACTACCGAAATTAGTACAGGTCGTGGCTATTTGGCAAACTCTTCCAATTTTCATCGTGCAATCTGCTTTGTCATGTAATTGTCAAAGCCTCTTTCAGGTATACAAGTCTTGTGTACCACTAAGTTATTATATAGTTCGACAACTTCGGCACTAATGAATTCGCTCCTATCAAAGGAGCTGGAAGAGAAGGCTACGGCCTTTGATCTCTTTTTAGGCGGCATTGTACCTATATAAAAAGATAAGATGCAAATTCTTAGCAAAATAGGTAATAAATATAGAAATACGATAAAACAGGACCCCAAAATACACCAATTTATTCAGCGTTTCAAGCACCAAAATGTATATCAAGAAATGTGTCATGAGAAATAGTATGTGATGGTGTGCACATTGATATAGGTGGTTTGCAAGACAATGTCCACAAATTTCAAAACAAAAAACAATTCCAAATGTAGATGAAACAATTCAAGGACTTAGTTATCTCTAAGTAGACATAAATTTTTACATGGGCAAATTATCAAATACGTAACATAATTTTCCTTCAATTTGCAAAGGGATGTGCTATAATCCAAAACCAAAAAGTGCAGTATGTGTGTGTTCTTGGTGAAACCGTGAAGAAGGTAGAAGGAAAAAAAAATGAAAAACAAAAACTAGGGAGAATATTTTGGGGGAAGAGGAATACGAAATTGTAAATAGGTAGGGTATGAGTTTAAACTAATGGGTAGGTTATGAGAAAATGGGTGGAAATGGATGTTGGAGTTGAAGTGAAGTCGGATGAAGAAAATGAAAAGGAAATTGAGGAAGAGATGGTAGATGATTTGGTGGAAACAAAAGACGAGGGAGGTGAAGCTTCAGACGACGTTGTTCGAGAAATTGATGTGTATTTTGCTTCTGCTATTGATCCCAATACTAGGTTATGTGTGTTGCAATATCCATTGAGGCCAGTGTGGTGGCCATATGAATTGGCGGACAGATGTGAAGAGATAAGGGTAAAGCCTATAAGTTCAGAATTTGAAGTTGATTTAGCAGTTAATTTTGATTCCAATAACTATGATCGTGATGCTGATCCTAAAGTGTAGATAACAAAGTAGACTCTCGCTTCATCATGGAAACCACCTTACACAAGTGGGTATGCTGTTGGGGTTCTAAGAGGAAATAAGTTGCACCTCAATCCTATTCATTCAGTTGTCCAGCTCCGACCACCAATGCATCGACTCAAGCCCAGAAATTCTAAAAATAAGAAAATTGAAACTGGTAATGGTGAAGGTACTGTTAAGGTGGAAGATCCCAATGAAGAAAAACCTTTTGAGGCATCAAAGAAGTAAACCAAGCCATCAGGCCAGAACAAGGATAGTGGAGAGGATTGGGTTCCTCTCAAATACCATAATGCAAGGAGTGTCATTGCGAATAGATATCTACAAAAGATGGCAGCACAAGAAAGTTCGCCTATTAATGTTTCTTTGAGCTCGTGTGATTATCTAATAGATTGTGTCTTGGCGCCTCTAATGAGAGATCCAGATCTAAAGTTCCTACAAGAAGGTTTTTGATGACTTTACCACTAAAAGAATGGTGCAAAACTTAGCTTCTTGAGGGTTCTCCAATTCATCGATTTGACGCTCTAAAGCACCTAGCTCCAGATGAGCTTGTTGAATAAGTTTTGGAAGTCCTGCAAGAATATGCTCGATTAGTCCAAGGAAGTTTGGTTCCAAAAAGTTCGCTGGTATATGGAACAGATTCAGGAATTGAAGTTTTAGCCAGGGACAACGTTCCTCTTTTGTTTAGCAAGAATCCACAGTTAATGATTCACAAATACCTCAACGTCCTCAACTTTCTAAATTAATGAAAGATGTCCTAAATGTATTGGCTATTGCGAGACCCTTCTTTAGTGATTGGAAACTCAGAGAGCTTCCTGATTGCAGATTCATAAAACTCAATCGTACTGTTGCAAAGCAACAAGAAGAAGAATGGGAATCCTTGGAAAAGAAGATAAATGATCTTCTTTTTGGAGCAAGAAGTGGAACTGGTATGAAAAATTTGTCAAAGTCTAATGTCATAAACAATCCGGCCACGTCAATGAGTTCCAGTGAAGTAACTCTGAAAACTCTGGTATGAAAATTCGTCAAAGTCTAATGTCATAAACAATCTGGCCAAGTCTAATGGAACTGGCATTGATTATTTGAATTCCACTATCCCATTCAAGCTTGTATTTATCCCCAAACTTGAGATTTTTTCAACAAAACACAATGAGATTGTTACTAAGAATAAAATATGCCTTCCTAAAAATTAAAAATTAAAATAATGAGAATTAAATTTTTTTTTTTTACATAATAAGATAAGGATAGGGCTTAGATTGTCTCCCAAGAAGCGCTTCTTCATAGTCATTAGCTGGACTTTGTGCCGCGATTATTTTGGTATAGCTAGTTCAATGATTTCCTTAGCGGTGGGGAAATCCTTTATGTAGTGTTTAATGCGATGCCCATTAACCTTGAAATTTTCCTTGGTTGGGTAGTGTAACTCAATTGTACTATAAGGAAACACTTGGGATACTGTGAAAGGTTCGGACCATCTTGATTTCAATTTTCCTGGAAATAGTTTAAGTCTGGAATTGTAGAAGAGCACTTGATCTCCCACTTTGAAAATATGTTGTCTAATGTTTTTGTCATGCCACTACTTTGTCCTCTCTTTGTAGATGGATGCATTCTTATATGTCTCTCTTCCGAATTCGTCCAATTCATGAAGTTGTAACATTTGTGTTTTCCCAAACTTCTCTACACTATGTTCAATTGCTTCAATGCCCAGTATGCTCTGTGCTCAAACTCAACTGGCAAGTGATAAGACTTTTCCAAACACTATTCGGTAAGGTAACATTCCAATTGGCGTCTTGTACGCGGTGCGATAAGCCCACAAAGCGTCATCCATTTTCTTGGACCAATTTTTTAGATGCATTCATTGTGAGTTCCAGAATTCTTTTCAATTGTCTGTTAGACGTTTCAACATGTCCATTCGTTTAAGGGTGATAAGGCGTGGCAATGCGATGTTGTACCCCATATTTATGAAACACTGCCTGGAATAACCGGTTGCGGAAGTGAGTTCGACCATCACTTATAATGGCTCTTGGTGATCCATAGCGGTTGAAAATATGTTTTCTTATAAAATTTACCACTACCCTTGCATCATTGTTTGTTAACGCCTTGGCTTCCACCCATTTGGAGACATAGTCCTTGCCACTAAGATATATCGATTATAGGATGACGAAAAAGGTCCCATAAAATCAATTTTCCATACATCGAATATTTCTACCTCCAGAATATTATTTAGTGGCATTTCGTGATGGGTTGAGATGTTTCCTATTTTTTGACACTTATCACAGGATCTGTAGAAACTGTGGAAGTCCTTAAATAATATTGGCCAAAAGAACCTACATTAAAGAACTTTTGCTGCTGTTTTAGTAGGGCCAAAGTATCATCCATAAGTTGAAGCATGAACCTCGTGAAAGGATAGGCTTCATCTTATCATCTGTCATACTTCTTATGATTATTTGGTTCGCTCCTCTTCTGTATAAATTTAGATCGTTCCAATAATAGAATTTCGCTTTGTGGAAAAGCTTATTTTTCTGCTGATAAGTGACGTTTGAATCCACATACCCACTTGCTAAGTAGTTTACAATGTCTATATACCACATAGCCTTTTCCACCTGTAATAGCTATTCACCTGGAAATATCTCATTGATATCCACTCTATCTGAATAATTCGACTGTTCTAGCCTTGGTTAGTGATCCTATACCTAGTTTTCTACTCCCTTTTTATCACGAATTTCAATATCAAACTCTCGTAATAACAGAACCCATCGAATCAACATGGGTTTGGCGTACTTTTTCTCAAATAAATATTTCAAAGTTGCATGATCTGTGTAGACTATCACCTTTGAACCAATCAAATAAGAACAAAATTTGTCGAAGGCAAATACTACTGCTAGCATTTCCTTCTCAGTTGTTGCGTAGTTGATCTAGGCATCTGTCAAAGTTTTGTTGGCATAGTAGATGACACGCAATACCTTTCCCTTGCATTGACCTAACACTGCTCCCACTGTAAAATCACTGGCATTACACATGATTCTGAAGGGTAGTAGTTCCCAATCTGGAGCCACTATAATAGGTGCACATGTTAACTTTTCTTTCAAAGTGTTAAAGGCATTTAAACACTCATCAGAAAAGTTAAAAGGCACATCATTCTCTAGTAAATTGCATAGAGGTTTTGTAATCTTTGAGAAGTCTTGAATGAATCTTCTGTAAAACCTAACATGTCCTATAAAGCTTCTGATTCCTTTCACTGATATAGGCGGCTGCAATTTTTCGATAATTTGTTCATTAGCTTTGTCAACCTCAATACCCTGTGAAAAGATTCTATGCCCCAACAATATTCCCTCATTCACCATAAAATGACATTTCTCCCAATTAAGCACCGATTCTTTTCTTCACGCCATTGTAATACTAAGGATATTAGTTCCAAGTAGTCATTAAATGAATCTCCAAATACTGAAAATTCATCCATGAATACCTCGATATACTTTTCCACGATGTTAGAGACTATGGCCATCGTGCATCGTTGAAACGTTGCAAGTGTGTTGCACAGGCCAAAAGGCATTATTCAAAATGCAAAAGTTTCATAGAGACGTATGAAGGTTGTTTTCTTTTGATCTTCTGGAGTAATGACTATTTGATTATATCCTGAATATCTATCTAGAAAGCAATAATGAGAGTGACTTGCTATTCTTTCAAACATTTTATCAATGAAGGGTAATGGAAAGTGATCCTTTCTTGTAGCATTATTCAGCTTCCTATAATCTATACACCCTCTCTGCCCCGTTACTGATCGTGATGGTACCAGCTCATTGTTTTCGTTCTTCTCAACTGTAATTCCATCCTTCTTAGGTACCACATGTACTGGACTCATCCAAGAACTATCTGATATGAGATAGATAATCCATGCATCTAACCATTTCAGCACTTTCTTTCTAACTACTTCTTTCAAAGTTGGATTTAATCTGCGTAGACCATCCACTGAGGGTTTTGACTTATCCTCCATTAAAATTTTGTGCTTGCGAAGAGTGGGACTGATTCCTTTAATGTCAGCTATGGTTAATCCAATTGCATTTTTGTGCTTATTTAGTCCTTTCAATGACTTTTTCTCATCCTCCTTTTTCATATCGTTGGCAATTATTACTGAAAGTGTAACAGAGTCTTCCAAATACACATAACATAGATGTGATGGCAAAGGCTTTAACTCAAGAGTTGGGGGCCTTCTCCATTGACAGCATCGATGGTGATGGATTGACACCAAGAGACTCATATTGTCAATGTCTCCTTCCCATATGTTGTTCAGCATATTGTATAGTACATTCAGTTCTTTCTACATATGATGACTTTGATTGTACAATATGTGCTTCACATAGAATTGCTAGATGTTCAATATCAAATGTATCAATTACTAGCTCCTCAAGAACATCTACTTGGTAACAGGTATCTAAAGTTAATGAGTGTTTTATCGCCTTGAACACAATAAATATAAAATGTTCATTGTCCAACCGAAGAATCATCTTCCCATCATACACATCGATAAACGCTCTTCCATCGATAAGCGCTCTTCCAGTGGCCAAAAAAAGTCTTCCCAAAATTAAAGGAATATTTGAATCTTCTTCCATGTCCAAGATGATGAAATCTATCGGGAAAATGAATTTATCAACTTTGATTAGCACATCTTCCATAATTCCCTTTGGTCTTTTGATGGACCTGTCAGCCAGTTGTAAAGAGATTGTTGTAGGTTTTACTTTTCCCAATTCAAGAGACTTGGAAACAGAGTATGGCATTAAGTTAACACTGGCACCTAAATCACATAATAGATTCCAACAATAATTCAAACCAATGGTGCAAGGTATAGTAAAATTTTATGGGTCCTTTAACTTAGGAAGTAGTTTCTTTAGGAGAATTGCACAGCATTCCTCGTTCATACAGACAGTCTCATATTTTTCCAGCTTTCTCTTGTTGGAAAAATTTTCCTTCAAAATTTTGGCATAATTGGGCATTTGTGCAATTGCATCTGCGAAAAGGATATTTATGTGTAATTTCTTGAAAATCTCCACAAACTTGGCAAACTGCTTGCCCAACTTCTTTTTCTACAATCGTTGAGGAAAGAGAATTAGTGGCACATAAGCTTTGATGGGATTTAATGCTCTAACTGTGGATGTTTCTTGTCTCGCTTCTTCCTCTTTTACAATTGGTGCAGATTTTTCTTCTTTATCAGCTTCTTCAACTTCTACCTCATTGTCTTTTTTGTCTAGCCACTTCACATGTATTTCTGGCAGTTGTACTCCACTTTTGGTTGTAATAGCTTACAATTGCTCCTTTAGATTTATCATTGTATTGCCTGACATTATCCCTTGTGGACGTTCTGTAAGCTGTTGAGCTATCTGATCAATTTGTGTTTCCAACTTCTTGATAGATGTCTGTTGATTTTGAAAGTTTGTGTCAATTTGCTAGAATACTATGTCCGTCTTTTGCATATATTGATTGAACACCTTCCCCAAACTGGTTTTTTCTCCTGTTGGGTATTATTTGACCCATTCCCTTGTGATTATCTGACTACATGCAGTTCGGATGCTGTCTCCAACCCGAATTATATGTTTGTCCATATGGGTTGAAATTGCGGGAGCCATTTTGAATAAAATTTACTTGTTCTTCAGGAAAACCCATAGACAAAAAATTTTCTGTAGGATGATTGGCTCCACAATTTTCACATACTGGATTGGTTATCACTGCATGTGCTCCTTGGGTTCGTGCTTTCACCAGTTACTCTACGTGTTTTGTTAAAGCTGCTATTTGTACGTTGATAGTTGTTGTGTTGTCCAATTCATAAATTACAACTGCTTTCTGTGGTACCTCTCTTTTTGATGAAAACATTGAATATACCATGACACTTAACTAAACAAATCCATATATTGTTGTACGAATTTTCCAATGATCGATCCACCAGCAGAGTAATCCACTTGAGATTTTGACGATGGTGAAAGTTCGGTGTAGAAATATTGCACTTGATTATCTATGGTGATTCCATGATTTTGACAATTTCTCATTAACTCTTTGAATCTATTTAATGCCTCATGATAGCTTTCCCCATCTTTTTATTGGAAAGTTTGAATTTTCAATCTGATTTTTACTACTTTTGCCAGTGGGAAAATTTTGTTGCAAAATTTTCTATTGAGTTCCTTTCATGTAGTAATACCTCAATGAGGTTCATCATCTAACCATTCCAATGCATCATCACGCAATGTATAGTGAAATAACCTCAACTTGATTGCGTCTTCATTAATCCTTGGAGCATGAAACTTTTTGCAATTTTAGAGGAATCTGGATATATGTGTGTTCGGATTTTCATGAGGTAGACCATAAAATTAGAGAGTGTTGCTGGTCAAGTTGATCCAATTTGACCTTATTTGAAAGTTGTTCACCCCAAAATCTGGATATACTATATTGGAGCACGCAAGTGTTGCTATGAGCGTCAAGAACATTGAAACTAGCAAGTCCCCTTCATTTATTTCCATTCGCTCATATTGCTGATCCAGTGGTGTCGTTACTCTCTCGACAACTTGTCCATTTGGCTGTATAGGAATAGGGATATTTTGGTCATTAGCCATTTGATATTGTTGTTTTTGTTTGTGTTTTCTGTGTCTTCATTTGAAAGTGTATTCTATCTCCGGATCAATAGAGATTGTCACATTGGGTAAGGAGTATACAACGAACACTTTTTATCTATTAATAAACAAAATTAAATAAAAAAAATCAAATAACAATTAAACATAAAAGTAAATAGTCTCTACTAACGATGTCAAAAACTTGTTGGGTTTTTCTATTACACGTGCACGATATCGTAACAAGTAATATAGTGAACGTTTGAGTCTGGATTATCGTTCCCACGAGAACTATAGTTTATAACTTAATTAAAATTTTCTAACTTCTATTTGATGAAAGTAAATAAAGAATTATGCGTTGATGTAAATTTTTTATTTAAACAGTTGAAATCATTAAAATGCACACAAAGATTGGTTGAGAATTCAAATAAAAGATGGAAATTAGGGACAAACAATTTCATTTATTGATCACCTTTGAGTCTTAATTCAAGGTGCAAGAGCCTAATATAGCGTTCCATCGAATATTTCTATGGTATTCAATTTATCCATATCGAGTTCTCATTGAGCTTGTTTAACTAATTCAATTATATATCTCTATGCGAATCTACCTTAGTTAAATGAAATAGTAGTTCTAAAAATTCAAGTGATGATCGCAATATTTAGTATAGGTAGATCTACACATTATACTAATATACCGGATATTACTATATTGTCTAAATCTCAAACTCACCTCTCGATTTGTAAAAGATTCACAAAGTCATCAAATTAGTGATCAAGTAATTTAATGCATTAAACTCATAGCAAAATCAACAGATGTATGACAAAATAACATGAATCTTGAATAAAAAAATATAAATGATTTCAAGTAAATTACATCGTTCGCCCTAATATAAAGTTTAGCTACTCATAATAAATGTAGAAGAAAAACAAGAAGTTATTGAATACATCACCGAATTTTGAATAAAGAATTAGAAAAGGAAATTAATGTTACACCAAGATCTTCTTGCTCTTCCAATCAATGCTCCAAAACTTGAATTTCTTGACGTTTTCATCCTTTGAATTGTGCTATTCAATCTGTAGTTGTATCCTAGTTTTCTCAATGTTCGGAACCCTCTAAAGTGCCCCATTTATTCTATTTATACTCCCATACACGTTCTCCCCAAAACAGTATAACCCTAAAATTTGTAGTATCTAAGCGCTAGGGGACAGCGCCTAGGCACCATGATGTAGATCCGGGCAGCGCCTAAGCGCTAGGCGCTGCATCTCTATAAAAAAATTTCTTTTTCTAGGTAAGCACAGCGCCTGGGTGCTTGGGTTATAGCGCCTGGACGCTGTGCTACAGTATTTTTTCTCTTTTCCAGGCGCTTGGATGCTCCGAGTATGGCGCCTAGACTCCATTTTGCTACTTTTTTTCTTGACTTTGGCTTGTTTGTACACTTCGACACTCCTTTTACACCACATCAACATACCTTTAAAACAACACTAGTAAACACATAAAAAAGTACTATAATCAGAACATTTGGCCAACAATTAAGTTAAATTTGTATAAAACTCGTGAGTAAAAACACATTTGTCACGCTCCTGCCCCACTCATGTTTTTGACGGGATGAAGCAATCAAATTCTCATTTGTAAATTCATTATCATTCTTGTTGTCGTGAACTCCAGACGAAATTGTGTGTGTAACAATGAGATCACGATGAGGAACAAATGTCTCGGGAATAACCACATCATCCTTAGTAGCTATCTCTATTGTGTCCCAAAAATTATTAGTATTGTGATCCCCTCCATCATAATCTTCGTGTTTACCTTCGATGACTTTTTTTCTCACTAAAGTCATGTAAAGAGGAGTCATGCACATGTTGTTCAATTTAAGTAGATAGTTCACTTCAACATAATAAGCAACCTTCATAGGTGAAATCATAATGGATGAATGCTCGTTGAATTGAAATTTCAGTATCGTACTGAGATCGACTTTCAATTTGTTTTGTAAATCATTGTATATTTTCGCATATGATGTGCTCGATGTAATGGAAATTGGAATACTACCATGTATATCACTCGATCATTTTCATACCCATCGATCTTTTTCATCCAACTTAAAATCACCAAAGTAACAAATTGGAATCAAACGTAATTTTTAAATATTAAAAAAATAGTCGAAAAATCAGTCCAACCACTGGACTGTAATAATTTTAAAAAAAGTAGCTTAACAACCGACTGTTAACAACCGACCTTTACGACCATAATATATGCAAACGAATTTTTTTCTTATTTATGCTTAAATAAATTAAAAATCTACTAAAAAAAATTATCTACATGTTAATCTATGTTAAAATAAGATTTATCGATTAAAAATGTATACTAATTTAACGAAAATGAAATTAAACATACAATATAATTATCGATTTCGAATGATAGATGTAAATAAAATTCTTGTTTAGTGTTTGATCAATTTTTGAAATTTTAAGGTTGAAGCAGATGAAAAATGAGAGTTTTAACCATATTAAAATAAACAGATAAGAAAAATTAGCTGGTTTTGAAATGTTAAGTTTGAAGTGTTTGGTTTTTACTTGTTAACTAAAAGGGTAGTGTTGTCTTTTAAATAAAAAATGGTTTTTTGTAATTGTATTGTTTAGTTACGGGCATCTTTGTCTTTTACAATTCAAAATGTCATTGTGGAAATATGCAATTTGTTGAAAATTTAAAGTGAAAACTATGGAATTTGACCATGTCTATTTTAAAAGTACCCAAAAATGAAATATCCCATATAACGCAATACTGGCTCTCCTAGAGTATCAAAACAATATTCTTCTGAAATATTAATATAAATAAAATTTTGTTTATTTAGAAATAGCTTTTGTAATTTTTCGGGATCAATATAATATTTACATTGAAGAGTATAAATATATAATTCTTAAAAAATAACTACAAATAGTTTCCAAGAATATTGTTTTATAATATTTATGCTCTTTTGTAATCTATAATATAATATTCCTAATAGATGCATGGTGTGCATAAATTTGTGATTTTTCATTAACAACAAAATATTCTTCCAAATTATTAACATAATATCCTCTAGAATATCGTGTTAATAAAGTGTCACGCTTCTTCAAGAGTAACGACATGATATTCTTTAGAATATTGATAAGTAATTCAGTTATGATTGTTCACGAGCAATAGAATATTATGTATAAATTTATATTTCTTCAAGAACACAATACCGCATTCTCCAAGAATACAAATATGTATTATTTTATGTTTCTTCAAGAGCAATAATAACATGTTCACTTGAAATATTTGTATAACATGGGGTTGTGTTTTTTTCGAGAACATCAATACTATATTCGTTTAAAATAAATATAATTTTTAGTAGTACATCAGGAGTATAAACATCATTGCATATATGTGCTGCATTTAACAAAATTAATAATATTACATATTCCTAGAGAAAATTAAAGATTGTGAAATTATGCTCTCCGGGAGCAACAATATCATATTGCAACATAATATACTTCTTTGGAGCATTAATTAAATCAAAAAATTTAATCGGTCATAAAAATTAGAAAGAATTGCAGTCACGGTACCAAACATTTCATTTTGTTGTAGATTTGACCAAAACCTTTTATTTGTACCAACTACAGTACCAAAACCTTTCAGATATTTGCAACTGAAGTTCAAATGAAAATAATCTATTTGATCATTGGTTGACTATAATAATAAACTTTGACCAATTTTTAGAAGGCAAACTAGTAACATTACCATTTTAATATAAAATACATATTTTTAAAGAAAATAAAAAATAAACGACTCTCTCTGTACTTCTTCTCTACTTCACCGACTCCACCTCCAACCCTAAAAATTTGGCACCAACACCGCCACCCACTGTCGGCACCACCTACAGTGAAAAAGATCAAAACAACCCAAACAATGCGGTTCCAGTGGCAGAGCGGCGGAGCCAAGCACAAACCACCTATACATCACCTCTTTGCTCCATTTACTTTTCCTAACTTGATTATTCGTGTGGCCTATTCTCATGCTAGACATAGTGCCAACTCTCCACCCCTGTAATTTTGAGATTTCAAGCTAAGTAAATCACCTTCTGTCTTCTAAAGAAGCTTGCAATGAGCCGTCGATTTCGAACTTGCTAATGGCTGTGATTAGGAGATCCCAAGCTAGTCAGTGCAGGCAACCCGATACGTTTCATTTCTATCAATGGTTCAATTATCAGAATTCATGTCAGTCGTCTATTAGGATGCCCCAAACCTACCTTTGATTATTTTTTATTTCGGGATCTGCCATTCACAGACCTACTTTTGATTTTGTTTAATTTTAAGTTTAGAGTTTCTTTTGCTTTAGAAATTATAGTCCTCTCTTTGTGTATTGTGAAAAAATTTGGTATATTTTCCTCACTCTCAAAATTCTTCTTGTAGAGATAAAACATTAACGAAACCAGAAAACACCAGAATCACTAAGAACATCCAAAAGCTCAAGAACACCAAGAAATTGATTCTTTATAGATATAAGGCTCAGAACATAAACATTGTAACCGTCTATACAATATTGAAATAGCCACAAAATCCCAAACCCTAAGGTGAATGAACACACTGTAGCTACTACAATGGAGCAAGACACAAACGAATTGCACTTTGGCTATCACAGAAAACAACAACAGGATTATGCAATTCATTTAATTCACTCAACAAGCCTTTAAGCCACAAAGACTCTTTAATAGCTTCAATAGTAGCTAAATATTCATATCTGTAGTAGATAAGTTAGCAGTAGACTGCAATTGAGACTTCCAACTTATACAAGTATTACACAAAGTAAACACATGTGCAGTTGTTGATTTCCTATTATCCGTATTACTAGGATAATCAGAATCCACATATCCTCTTAACACGACTCTTTCTTTACAAAATTTAAAATGCAAACCTAAATCTGCAGAACTTTTTAAGTATCTTAAAAGCCATTTTAAAGCGGTCCAATATTTAGGACCCGAGTTTGCCATAAACCTACTCAAAATGCTAATGGCATGTGCAACAACATGTCTAGTACATACCATAGTATACATAATAGATCCAACAGCATTAGCATAATGCATTTTTTGCATGTATTTGATATTAGATTCATCATGATGACTTGTTCTTTACTAAACTTAAAATGACAAGCAAGAGGCAAAGTTCAGGCTTAGAATCATGCATAGCAAACTTGGACAGCACCTTTTTCACATAATCAGATTGTGCAAGAGATTGTTGTGATATATTTCTTTTAATATCCATTTCTAGGGTCCTCCTAGCATGTCCTAAGTCTTTCATTTCAAATTTAACACTTAAAGCGTTTTTAATGTCATTTATATCACTTATTTTATGTCCAATCAACAGCATATTATCAACATACAAAAGAAGATAAACAATCATATCATTTCTATAATTTCTTTTAAAACAAAGACAATGATCAAATGCACTTCTTATAAAACCAATAGATGACACAAAATTGTCAAATCTTTTATATCATTACCTAGGTGATTGTTTCAAACCATATAAAGACCTATTTAAAAGACAGACATGATTAGGTCTTTTAGAATCAATGAAACCTTGTGATTGAACCATGGAAAACGTTTCATCTAACTCACCATACAAGAAGACAGTTTTAACATCCATTTGTTCAAGTCCTAAATCATATTGAGCAACCAAAGCAAGTATGACTCTTATAGTAGTGTATTTAACAATATGAGAGAAAATTTCATTGTAATCAATACTAGGTTTTTGTGTAAACCCCTTTGCAACAAGCCTAGCTTTAAACCTAAGAGGTTGTTTAGAAGAATTTCCCTCCTTAATGTTATAAACCTACTTACAGTCTACTAAAGACTTATTCTCTGGTTTAGAAACTAATTTCCAAGTATTATTCTTAACTAGGGACTTCATTTCTTCTTCCATAGCACCTAGCCACTCATCAGATTGTTGACAACTTAAAGACTCTTCATAATATTTAGGCTCCTTAAAAGCTAAGTCTTTATATGACAAAATAGCAAAGAATTGATAATCACTCATCCTAATAGGTTCCCTTATCTTCGTTCTAGTTTTATCACGGGCAAGTTGATCACTCAAATGATAAACTAATTCATTTACTAAGTCATGTTAACTACCTTCAATAGGTTCCTATGAACCAGTAACACCATCACTCTCCTTACCAACTTCATTCTCAACTTGTTCCTCCTCAACAAGTTCAGGAGAGTAACCTAATTTCACCTGCATCCTAGTCTCCTCATTCTTTTCACTTTCAGGAACATCACTAGAGACTTTCTTACTCAAACAATGTATATCAGCTTCATTAAAAGTCACATTCCTATTGGTTATCTTCTTAAAACCCTTCTCATTTCTAACCCAAAGTCTGTATCCTTTAATTCCTTCAAGATGCCCCATGAAAACACATTTATAAGATGTAGACTCCAATTTGCCTAGACTTTGGTAAGAATATACAGCACACCCAAAAATTTTCAAGGTAGAAATATAATTTTTCCAATTTAGACGTTTACTGTGCCAGATATGGTCTCAATATTCGGCTAAAAATATGGAATATAACTTGTGCGATTGGAAATAAATTTTGATCATATTCCATTCATTTTTGAGTTCTAATTCCATCCAATTGTC
>CAIGRB010153146.1:8026-21079 GCA_903798255.1 Fraxinus quadrangulata | reverse complement strand
AGTTTTAACATTTTTAAATATATTTTATTTTATTTTCTTTAAAATCACTTATTTCGTAATATTTGTTCTTTTATATCTTAGGAAATATATATGAATTTTTATGAAGTCGTTTTTCCAAGAAAATTAATTTATATGTATTCTCTAAGTTACTTTATCAGACTATGTCAATGCTGGCAAAACATGTAACCCAAATTGTAAACTAGAAAATGTGGATCAAATAATGATTTAAAATCTTGTAAAGCTAGAAATGGCAACGGGGCAGGTTGGGGCAACCTCCCCGCTAAGCAATTTCCTGCCTTGTTACATGTTTAAGGCGAGGCGGGGTAGGGCCCTTGCCCCGTTTAATTTTAAATTTTTTTTTTATATAATTCATTTTATTACCCCATTTATTAAAGTGAGATAATAATACATTTTTTAATTTTTAATTTATTTTTAAAAGTTAAATTATCCAAATATATTTGGTAAACTAATGCTTCTGTTGTTTGTCATATTTTTTTAGATAATCTTAGTTAACATTTTCTATTAGAACTAATGAAATTTCGTTGAATTTTCCATTCAAAATATTGAATTCTTAAAAAAAAAAAATTAAATAGGGTGGGGTACCCGTTATCCCAACCCGAATACAAGATTAAGGTGGTAATGCCCACCCCTTCGGGGCGGGACCTCGAATGTATCGGGTTTGTCGGAATTTTTTTGTTATCCCTACGTAAAGCTTTTTGCATGATCTAAATTTTGTCTATCATTTTTCTGAAAACTTTTGTTCAATATTAACTTTTAGTTTTTGAAATAAAATTCCATCCGTCCATGTTGCACAAAAAATTCAGCAATGAGAAATTTTTTTATCGATCACTTTGAAAATTAAGAAAATATGCTTTGACTCATTTAATTACATATATAATTTATTTGGTGCTTTATCACCTGTTAGAAAGATATTGATTAACTTCATACATTATATTAAATTTTTCATAAAGAGAAAATTATTTGATTTTTTACTTGCCCTTCTTCAAGTTAGAATTATGTTATTTATGTATCAAGTGTTTAAGAATCTTTTATGGCAATAATATGAATGTATATTACATATTTGATCGATCGATTGATGTGACATTCTTAGATGTGTTTATATGTTATATATATGGTGCATGAAGTAAAATTAAAATAGAATAAAAAAGATTATAACTCGATATTTAAGAAAACATCGTAGTAGTTAAAATAAATATGATGAGTATATTGAAGTTTCTTAATAAATATTAGTGATGACTTGTAGACTTTTGATGCGTTGGTTTTGTGTGGTGTTAGGACATCTCCACTTATTTTAAAAGTAAATTGAAAGAATTTTCAATTAAATAAACTTCTCATTGTGTTCATACTCAAGTTACGGTGTTAAATGTATAGATGTGTTATAACATAAATTGTTATTATATAAACAATATATTCTACTATTGCTGTATGTGTCATAAATGCATGTCAATCATATTCACACATGCCAATGCATCAATTAGCATGCATGAAGTAAAGTCTCAAGAATGTCACAAATAATATTTTAGAAAAGATATGTATCCCGAATTTTTAAGAAATGTATGACTATGCTAAAAAAGGTGTGAGTAAAAATGAGGCATGAGAGACCAACGCACTCATTTAATGATAATGTTTAATGTTAATAGCTTGGGTACTACCGGTAGATTGAATATGATTCAAAATAATAATGGTCAGTGCATTTTGATCGACTAGACAACATACTAAATTGACCTCACAATGTTAATGTTTTTAGAGAAATGATAAAAGAAAAAAGGAACGTATATTTTGAAAAGCAAAATTATGTAAATAAATGCATAAAATAAACATGTATCAAGTGCTTGAGATTTGCATAATGGACGATTAGCTTATTTCAAGTTATCCCTCTTCTTTTTTGGATGACGAAGGACAAATGATCTGAGACTATTAGTTGTGGTGAGATAGAATTAGTACTAAAACATATAAATAGTGACAATAAATTAATTTTTTAATTTAATTGTCTTATATTATATGAGTATAAAAGTTTTCTATAAATTCTTTTCATAAATAAAAGTCATTCATGTTTATTATATTGAAGAAAAATCAAATCATTTTGACATTAATGATTTTAAGAGAAAATTAAATACTTTTAAGAAGAAATTTATAGATTTTGGTTTTTTGGAAGTTAGAGATGCAGACAGTACATTCAGTTTCGAGAGAAGAAATTTTTTAACTTCTTAGTTCTGCGATCTCCACAGTTCCCTTAATCCAGTTTCCACATTCTTGAACAATTCTTTTCCTAATAATCCTAACAATCAATTCTCTAATCCACCCCAATCCCCTCGGAGCAAAAATAAAAAAAAGAAAATAAAATAAAAGAAAAAGGAAATTTACGTGAATTGTGAAACCTGTTTCAATAAAAAAAAAACCCAAAAAAGAAAATTGCTGGTCAGGAAAAAAAGTTGGCAATTTGCTGGATACATTCACGAACAAATCATGAGATGCACTCATCAATGGATATATTCATATTTTTGTGTGTATTCTTTCAGATTGTCCCCTGAAGCATAAGAATATCTGCCAAGTCGCTGTCCATTGAAGCCAATAATTTCATTTGTTTTTCTTGTTTTTTGGTTCCTGAAAAATGGAAAAAGATATATCCCTTCTAACTTGCTTTTGATTCTATATATTATTATTATTATTTTTTTTTTTTTTCATTTTTCATCCCCTTCTCCCTCCTGTTTTCCTTCCTATATATATCTCCCTTCATGCTCAGAGTTCAAACAACACCTCCCAAGTTCTTAGCTTATGATTTTGTGTTCAAACATAAGCTTTCTTGGAAAATTTCCTTCTTGGTTATTTAGTGGTTTTTCTTTCTGAAATTTTAGAGACACTGTTTTTCCTCCTGTTTTACTCTATTTCCTATAGAAATGGCACCTACAAGTGATCCCATCAACTCAATTTTCACTGTTCTTAAGCCAAGCAAGAGGGACAATCTTTTTGAACTTTTTGATGACAAACTTTGTGTGAGAAATGTGCCATTGCTAACTGAAGTTCCTGGCAATGTAACCTTCAAAAGTTTTTCCTCTGTATGCCAAACCTCTGAGGCTCCTCTTTCCCTTATCCGCCGGGTCGAGTCCCTTTCTTACAAGGGTGGATTCCTAGGATTTAAGAAAGGGGAATCCTCAGACAGGTTGATAAATTCCCTAGGGAAATTCAATGGAAGGGATTTCGTCAGCATTTTCAGGTTCAAAACATGGTGGTCTACTCAATGGGTGGGGAAATCGGGTTCCGATTTACAGATGGAAACACAATGGGCTATGATAAGTGTACCTGAAATAAGGTCTTATGTTGTGATAATCCCAATTACTGAAGGGAAATTCAGGTCTGCACTTCAGCCTGGACTCAATGGACATGCTATTATTTGTGCTGAAAGTGGCTCATCAAAAGTGAAAGCATCATCTTTCGATGCTATTGCTTATATTCATGTTTCTGAAAATCCTTACACTTTGATGAAAGAGGCTTATAGTGCAGTTAGGGTTCATCTGAATTCATTCAAACTTATTGAAGAAAAATCTCCTCCACCTCTAGTGAATAAATTTGGCTGGTGCACATGGGATGCATTTTACTTGACTGTTGAACCTGCTGGAATTTGGCATGGAGTGAAGGAATTTGCAGATGGAGGAATTTCACCTCGGTTTTTGATCATTGATGATGGTTGGCAAAGCATCAACATTGATGGGCAGGACCCTCATAAGGACGCGAAAAACCTCGTTCTTGGAGGGACTCAAATGACTGCTCGTCTTCACAGCTTCGAAGAATGTGAAAAGTTCAGAAAGTACAAGGGTGGATCAATGACGGGGCCTAATCGTCCACCATTTGATCCCAAAAAGCCTAAGATGTTGATTTCCAAGGCAATCGAGCTTGAGATGGCTGAAAAGGCTCGGGATAAGGCTGCTCAATCTGGTGAGACAGACTTGTCTCAATACGAAATTAAGATTGAGAAACATAGAAAGGAATTGGAACAAATGTTTGGTGGAGAAGAGGTGGGAAATCCCTCAAACAAAGGATGTTCAAGCTGTTCTTGCAAATCCGAAAACTTAGGACTGAAAGCTTTTACAAGAGACTTGAGGGCAAATTTCAAAGGATTGGATGATATTTATGTATGGCATGCCTTAGCTGGTGCCTGGGGTGGGGTGAGGCCAGGAGTTACCCCTCTGAATGCCAAGATTGTACCTTGCAAATTATCCCCTGGACTTGATGGAACCATGACTGATCTTGCAGTGGTGAAAATTATTGAAGGTTCAATTGGACTCGTTCACCCAGATCAAGCCAACGAATTCTATGATATGATGCATTCTTACCTTGCTAAAGTTGGGATTACAGGAGTAAAAGTGGATGTTATTCATGTAAGTTCATTTCTTGGAATCTTAATTTTCCTTTTTCATATTGTGTTTTTCATTTTCTTTCCCCCCTTTTTTCTCGATTTTCTTACTGGTTTAATATAAACATCCCTCATTCAGACACTAGAATATGTATGTGAGGATTATGGAGGTAGGGTTGAGCTTGCAAAGAAATATTATAAAGGGATATCAAAATCCCTGTCTAAGAACTTTAATGGAACTGGACTCATATCCAGCATGCAGCAATGTAATGACTTTTTCTTGATGGGAACTGAGCAGATTTCTATGGGAAGAGTTGGTAAGAAATACTTCATTTTTTTCTTCAAATATATGGCTTGTTGACCTATAATCTCACTTCTTATCTTACCGAATTTAATAGGTGATGATTTCTGGTTCCAAGATCCCAATGGTGATCCAATGGGAGTTTATTGGTTACAAGGCGTTCATATGATCCATTGTGCCTATAACAGCATGTGGATGGGACAGTTCATTCAACCAGATTGGGATATGTTTCAATCTGATCATTTGTGTGCAAAATTCCATGCTGGATCCAGGGCTATCTGTGGGGGGCCTGTTTATGTGAGTGACTCATTGGGAGGCCATGATTTTGATCTCCTGAGGAAGCTAGTTTTCCCTGATGGTACCATTCCCAAATGCCAATATATGGCTCTCCCAACAAGGGACTGCCTCTTCAAGAACCCCCTCTTAGATTCGCACACAAGAAAATCCGTATAGTGGCCTTAAGGGCAACTTATTTGTCAACTTCTTTCATTACCTTTCCATCACAACAAATATCTCTTACAACTAGAATTCCTTTTTTCCGGTCTAATTCCTCTACACTCATCAGTACAAAGTACAAAAAATTCCACATACCTACAGTAGGAAAGAATTTTACTTCAGTACTAATAGTTTCCTATTTCCTTAATTGATTTGTTTAATTTTCTATCAAATTTTATAGTATGGAGGTGTGGTTGGTGCATTCAACTGTCAAGGTGCTGGATGGGACCCTAAGGAGCAAAGGATCAAAGGCTACTCCCACTGCTACAAGCCAATATCTGGTTCTGTTCATGTGAGTGACATTGAATGGGATGAAAAGAAGGAAGCAACTGAATTAGGAGAAGCTGAAGAATATGCAGTCTATCTCACTGAGGAAGAGAAACTATTCACAACAACAAAAATTCCGATGACATTCCAATTGTCATCCAGTCGTCTACTTTCGAGATCTTCACCTTTGTCCCAATCAAGAAACTCAGTCGGGCCATGAAATTCGCGCCTATCGGACTGACCAACATGTTTAACTGTGAAGGGTGCATCGAAAAACTGTCTTACAATGGGACTAATGCAGAAATTGAAGTTAAGGGTGGAGGGAATTTCTTGGCCTATTCCAATGTCTCACCTAAGAAATCTTACCTAGGTGGCTCAGAAGTTGGATTTGAATGGTCTGAAAATGGCAAATTGGCATTGTTCCTTCCATGGAATGAAGAAACTGAGGGCATTTCTAATATAACTTTTGTTTTCTGATCAATCCCAAGGCCTTACGCCCTTTACTATATGGGGCAGTAACCCAAGAGTGGCTGCTAAAAATGTTCCAAGTATTTTTATAATAACCCACAAGGCCAAAGTGCAAGTGGGAAGAATTTTTCGTTTGGGTTTGTTTATTTTATCTATTTGTATTTCTTCCTGTCTTTCTAGTCTACAAAATAAAACACATTTCATAAATTTTGTCAGTCATCTTACCTAGTCTCATCCAGTACAAATGATCAAATATGTCAAAAGAATATACTAGTTAATCTAGAAAATTTTAGATTATATCATTTAAGATTGACTTCAATCACAAAAAAGCATCTCTAATAGGAACCATGCCCGTTTCGGATGGAAACATATTATAATCTGATTTTAGAGGGTTAATATTTGAATTGTCACCGAACTATGCACCGACCCATTCATGACTCAAAATGACGTCATTCGTTGACCTTAACGGATCTTCCCCATGTTAAATAGATTTACTATGTGGACTGTATTAGACATCCACCCAAATCAATGTAAGCAAAGCATATTTGCAAAAAGCGATTTAGCCCACGTTTTTTAATATCTTATCGCTGAAAGAAGGCCTCAAATTCCCAAAATAAACCGTGGGATTTAGTGGTTCTCCTAACTTTCCTGGACTAGTGCTATTTGTGACATTTACATTGTTTACTATTATTTACTTAGCTGCTTAAGTGTTACCCACTTATTGATAGCTTGGTTGTCACCCGAATTGTGTTAGTTTAGATTAATTGTGACCCTTGGATGAGATCTACGGCTGGAGTTTATTCTTGAGAAGATATTTCCGTCTCTTCTCTCCATTTTGTAGACGCTCCTCTTACTCTCTTCTTTCTTGGTCTTTCCTCCCTTTTTTGCTCCCTTTTTCGTGTGAAGCCTCTTCTTCTTCTCTTGGGTGATTACTGTGTAATCTTTCCAGTGAGTTATGGGGTAAAATTGGGCCTTGAATCTGGCTGGTTTTGGTGCTGATTTCTCTAGAGTGAAAGGGAAGAACCGTGGCTGTTTTTTGGGATATCATTCTCGATCGATGACCATAGCTTGAACCCGTGTGTTCTCTGTTGAACTCTCTCTTTTTGTGGATGGCGATTCCAAGCGTGGAAGGGTTGTTCCTGAGCCTGTAACTTCCGGACATAGAGGGGAGTTATTTTTCGATTTTCTCTATTTCGTTTCTAAGACTTCTTTATGCATTGTGTTGTATGATTTCTATGACTGATTTGAGCTTGGAACTATAGAGTTTCCTAACAAAACTGGTATCAAAGCTTTCAGTCTAGGGCTTGGCCATATTCTTCCATTTTATCTACTATTTGGGTTTTTCTTTTTAGAGTGATATATCTGTATAGACCTATAAAGATCTAAACAGACAATATCACTTTAGACATCTTGTTTAAAAAAAAATCAATTCCGACTCCTCTGTGTTCTTTGTTATGTATGTTATTCACTGGATTGGATGATTGGTGGCTCTGGCTGGCTTGCTTGATTGAGGGCTTGAGGTTATATTTATTGTTCTTCAACAATAATTGGTAAAATTGTTCCAAACCTCACTTTGAACTCGGTTTGGTGTTCTTTCGTGATTAATATATATGATTAACTGATTACTTATCTGTGAATTCCTGAAATTGGATTTCGGTGACTGATTTGTAATCTTAGAAGCATATTTACTTGAACTCAACACCTGTGTATTGCCTGAGCTTAAATCACACCTGCACACACATCACATTGAGGTTTCTTGATCAGATTGATTCATGATTGTACTTCAATTTCTGGATAGTGTCTTGACTTTGTGTTTTTATTTTACATTGATCAACTAAATTTTTTTCAAAAAAACCTTTTCTATTATGTCCTCTAGTATAGGCCACCCTTTTACAGAATCCGGAATGAGTTCGAGGGTCGAATTGTCACAATTTGATGGAAAGGGGATTACTCGATATGAAAACAGAAAATGACGGCCATTTTGATCCAACAGAGAGTTGTGAAAGCTCTCGATGATCCAGCTACTTTTTTTGACAAGTTAAAAGCTAAACCTGTTGAAATTGAAGAAATGAATGAAATTGCTTATAGTTCCATAATCTTGCATTTATCTGATAATGTTGTTAGAGAAGTTAATAGTGCTAAAGATGCTAGAACTTTGTGAACTGCCTTAGATGCTTTGTTTTTTACTAAAACTTTGTCTAACAAGATATATCTGTTAGAGAAGCTGTTTAGTTTTAAGATGGACCCGGGGAAGGATGTAGAAGGAAATTTGAGTGACTATAGCATAATTGTTAACAGTCTGGCTCACAACGATAAGAAGTTTGAGGATGAAGATTTAGCTGTAATACTGTTAAATTCATTGCCCGAATCTTATAAAAAATCAGAAATGCCATAAAATATGGTAGGGACACCCTTTCACAAGCTATTGTGGTAGATGCATTAAAATCAAAAGAACTTGAATTGAAAAGAGACAACATAACTAATTCGGGAGAAGAAAGCCTATTTGTTAGGGGAAGACCTGAAAAGAAAGAATTTAACTTCCAGAACAAAAAGGGAAGGAGAAAATTTAAAATGAAATCCAAATCTAAAGACAGAAGTGGTAAGAAATGTTATAACTGTAGAAAGTTAGGACATTTAAAGAGAGACCACTTTGATTGGAAAAAGAAACAAAAATACCTGAACAATACTGATCTAAATAATGCTGCTGCTGTTTCTGAATTTCTATAGTTTACATGTCCTAAATGTGTCTGAGAGAGAATTTGACAAAAGCTGGATCCTGGACACAGGGTGCACCTTTCACATGTGCCCTGAAAGGTTTACATGGGAGACAGTAATTCTCAGAATGTGGTTGTAATTGATGACATAGCCATCACGATGTATGATGGGGCTATTAGGCAACTCAGAGATATAAGATATGTCTATAATTTGAGAAGGAACCTCATTTCCTTAATTACTTTTAAATCTGAAAATAACGTTCTGAAATTTTTTAAGGGATCTCTGATAGTTATGAAAGGACCTAAGAGGAATGGACTGTACTATCTTGAAGGTAGAACTGAAACACTACCTAATTCTAGTCTTCTTACTGTTAGTAAAGACAAAACTGAACTTTGGCATAACAGAATGGGCCACATTAGGTTTAAAGGGTTAAAATCTTTAAGTAATTAGAAATTACTTGGAAAAGATGATATTGAAGCCATAGACTTCTGTGAAGCTAGCTCTCATAGAACCAGCAGACCTCTGGACTATGTCCATGCTGATCTATGGGGTCTTGAGAAGTATTCCACATTTGGTGGAAGTAAGTACTTCCTGTCCTTAGTGGATGATTACTTAAGGAAAGTTTGGATTTATCATTTGAAGGCTAAGTCTGAAACTTTTGAAAAATTCAGAATTTGGCTTAAGTCTGTTGAGAACCAATTGGACAAGAAACTTAAAATATCAAGAACTGACAATGGGCTTGAGTTCTATAATTTTGAATTTGACAACTTTTGTAAGCGAAAGGGAATCACAATACACAGAACAATTAAGTATACAACTGAACAGAATGGGGTCGCTGAGAGAATGAACAGGACCATAATGAACAAGGTTAGGTGCATGTTGATTTGCTCTGGCCTTGCCAAAGGTTTTTGGGCTGAAGCTGCAAGTACTGCAACTTACCTGATTAATAGGTCACCGTCCAGCAGTATAAACTTTAAGACTCCACAGGAATTATGGACCGGGGAGCCTCCAAATCTAAATCACATGAGGGTGTTTGGATGTGCTTCATATGCACATTAGTCTGAAGAGAAACTTGAGCATAAGGCTGTCAAGTGTGTGATGTTAGGGTATCCCAAGGGTGAAAGGGTATAGGTTATGGGTTTTATGGGTTCGAGGCATTAAGATTATTAACAGCAGAAATGTAGTTTTTAATGAATCTGAAATGTCATGTCTAAAATAGAAAACTAATGAAGCTAACAAATTTGAAACTTGAACAAATCGATGTAAAAACTGTATTTTTACATGGGGAGTTGGAAGATGATATCTTCATGAGTCAACCATAAAGCTTTGTGACTAAAGGCAAATCTGATTATGTTTGCAAGTTAGAAAAATCATTGTACGAGCTGAAACAAAGCCCAAGACAATGATACAAGATGTTTGATGCCTATATGCTAAAGATAGGGTTAAAATGAGTGAATTTGATGTTTGCTTGTACTTTAATAATATAAAGAGCCGTTGTGAAGTCCACGTGCTGCTTTATGTTGATAATATGCTTTTGGTTGGACCTAGCAAGTCTCAAATTAATGAACTGAAAGATCTTTTAAAATTTAAATTTGACATGAAGGATTTAGGAAATGCTAGAAAGATTCTTGGGATGGTCATAATGAGGAATATGGCTGAAAATAGGTTAACTATTTCACAAGAAGCATATTTGAACAAAGTGGTAACAAAATTTGGAATGAAAGACAGTAAAATTGTGAATGTGCCTCTTGTTAGTCATATGAATCTTTCACATGCTCACTCTCCTAAATCTGAATCTGAGTTGAAAGTGATGGAAAATGTACCTTATGCCAATGCCATAGGTTCTGTTATGTTTTCTATGATTACTACCAGACCTAATCTTGCTTTTTCCATTAGCCTCCTAAGTAGATTTATGTCCAATCCTGGCAAACCACACTAGGCTGGAATGAAATGGTTGTTAAGGTATTTGGGTGAGACTTTAAATCTAGGTTTAGTGTATGAGAAAAGATATGAGAACTTAACCCTTAAAGGCTATGTTGATGCTGACTTTACTGGTGATAAAGATAGCAGAAAATCAACCACATCATACTTCTTTACTCTTGGTGATAACTGCATAACATGAAAATCTCAATTATTGCCTTTAGTTACTCTGTCAAATATTGAGGCAGAATATGTTGCCATAACAGAAGCTGTTAAGGAATGTATTTAGTTGAAAGGGATCTTAAAAAAAATTGGACTTCATACATGATACACCTATTATGTTTACTGATAGTCAAAGTGCTTTATTACTTTGCAAAAATCCTGTTTATCATGAAAGATCAAAACATATTGAAGTGAAGTATCATCTCATTCATGAAAAACTGTTTCAAGGTGAAGTTGAACTTGTTAAGATTCATACTAACAAAAATTCCTCATATATGGGGACAAATATTCTACATGTAAGAAAATTTAAATTGTGTTTATCTTTGTTACCTATTGACATGGGTTAATTTTCTTGCAGGTAGTGGATAATGATGATGAGCAGCCTTCCATGTGCAATTCGCAACAGAAAGAGAAAATAAGTTATGAGAACCAAGGTGAAGAATGTGGGATTTAGTGGTTCTCCTAACTTTCCTGGACTAGTGCTATTTGTGACATTTACATTTTTTACTATTATTTACTTAGCAGCTTAAGTGTCACCCACTTATTGGTAGCTTGGTTGTCACCCGGATTGTGTTTGTTTAGATTAATTGTGACCTTTGGATGAGATCTACGGCTGGGGTTTATTCTTGAGGAGATATTTTCGTCTCTTCTCTCCATTTTGTAGACGCTCCTTTCACTCTCTTTTTTCTTGGTCTTTTCCCCTTTTTGTTCTCTTTTTCGTGTGAAGTCTCTTCTTCTTCTCTTGGGTGATTACGGTGTAATCTTTCCAGTGAGTTATGGAGTAAAATCGGGCCTTAAATCTGGCTGGTTTTGGTGCTGATTTTTCTAGAGTGAAAGGGAAGAATCGTGGCTGTTTTTTGGGAGATCGTTCTCGATCGATGACTATAGCTTGAACCTGTGTGTTCTCTGTTGAACTCTTTCTCTTTGTGGATGGTGATTGCAAGTGTGGAAGGGCTGTTCCCGAGCCTATAACTTCAGGCCATAGAAGGGGAGTTGTTTTTCGATTTTCTCTATTTCGTTTCTATGACTTCTTTATGCATTGTGTTGTATGATTTCCATGACTAATTTGAGCTTGGAACTATAGAGTTTCCTAACAAAACCATAATGCAGCCCCAAATGAGATGCGAAATTTCCTTTACAAATTTCTCTTGTTATTCTTTTCTACAAGGATTATTCTTCAAGCTCATATATACGAAGGACTGATTGTTGTGTCTATGTGGAGAAAACGCTGCAGTTAAGATATCTTGGAAAGAGACAAATTCTGAAAGGAGGTTTCGGGATGTAGATTCTATGGTCGTCCAACTGCGTGCCACTACTTCGCATGGCTTGATCCTGCGCCTCATCCAAGGTACACGTTCATTATAAATGGTTTTCACATTCTCCTGAAGAAAACCGATAGCAAAGAGCAAGAAATTGGAGAAATACGCAATTGATTTGCTGTATAAGTGTTGGGGGGAGTCCTTTGCTATTTTGTTTCCCGAATGATGTGGTGTTGATTTTGTTCTAATGCAGGAAACTGTAACGTATAGCTGAGTAAACTTCATTATTCCCTAATAAGAAGTTGAAATCCCAGCCTAAATCATGTTTTGCAAACACAATTTGCTTATGTCGAATTGGATGGATATCTAATAAAGTCCATGTAGGAAATCTGTTTGACATGTGGGAAGATATGTTAGGTTCGACAAATGGCGTTGACTTGAGTGATAGATGGTAACACGATGCATAGTTCAGTGATCAGTGAGATACAATTTTGATTTCAGTTATTGATAAGTGTATTTTATACACTTATTCGAGCTCTAAAATATTGAAATTTCTTAATTCTTTTAATGGAATCATAGCCTAATTTATTATATAATGTGTTATTAGGTGAAACTCGATAAATGAAAGTGAATTGAAAGAAGTGAAAATTGGCGAAAAAAAGCAAGATTCAAAGTATGTGGGCTAAAGTACAAATACTCAAAAGTTTGTTGGGTCAAATGGATACAACTAAAGGTCAAAAGGAGTAAAAATATAGCCAAAATATTTTCACAAATAAATTTTCAACCGCACAAGGATGTCCAAATTTTTGTTGAAAATTGAGAGAAGAAATTCATCACGATATTCAAGATTAATGTAAAGACTGGAAGTGGAAGTGGAAGAAGACCTTGGTGCAAGAGTTGATTGTTTTCCATATCTTTATTCAATTAATCTGGTGATGTATTTAAAGATATTTATTTGTTTTTCGTTTTACATTATGCGTAACTAAACGTTAAATTAGGGTGATTTCTTGAGTTTTTTACGAATCGAGAGGTGA